>JBBYHO010009453.1:2293-13495 GCA_038382025.1 Adansonia gregorii
AAATAAGTTTTAAACGATCTATAAACGAGCTTATTCGTGAACATAAATATACAGACATACTATGTTTCTGTCCAGTTTGTTTAATAAACAAGTCTCAAAATCTTGTTCATGTTTGTTTATTTAACTTAATAAACGAATATAAATAAATAAAAATCAAACTATCTATGAACTGTTTATCGAACGTTCAGTTTATTTACAGTCCTAAGCTTATTTGGATGTCATAAAAGTACAGAGACTTATTTAAATGAAATAGTAACAAGGACAATTTTTTTTTATTATTTTAGCAGTATTAATATAATATTTTGTGAAATATTTCAATTTATTTTTTTTTTGAAAAAATTTATCATGAATTGAAAAATAAAATGACAAAATTTATTAGTTGTCCTACTGCTCATCGATTGAAAATATAATGACAATAGTTAATATTGAAAACAATTTTCATTTTAATTGCGGAAAAAAAATGAAAAATGAGTATATTTGGATGATCTTGTCAAACGTTGCGACGAAAGAAAACAAAAGGGGAAAAAAAAAGTTTGCAAATAACAACCGATTGATTTGTCATTGACGAAGTCTCATTTGGATCCAAACTGATCCACTAACAGTCCCATTGGAAGGGACGAAAACGTGTTTTCACTTTTTTCTCTTTCAAGTTTTCATCCTTCCAATTTCTTTCCATCATACCAAGCAAAGCTTGGATGTGCCATTGCTTGTTGGTTAATTACTGCTTTTTATTTCTCTTGCAAGTGGAGTTATTGGAGTTCTTTTCGTTTGTTGTTGGTTTTTCTTTTTTTTTCTTTTTTTAATGATATTAAGGTGCCTAGATGTATGGTGCTCCGTGCATATGGTTTTTGGGTGCTTTTGATTATTATTTGGAGTTTAGATACGCTGTGTGCTTCTTGAGAGGTATTATTTCTGTGTGTCTTGATTGCACTTGGTTCTCTGCTTTACTGGCTCTTTGCTAGTCTTATAATCTTTTGGTTATTTGAAAATTCCTTTGGCTTAACATATAAAAAAAGGAAAAAAAATCTAATCTTTCCATGGATGCTGTTTTCAATCTCATTAAATTCATTTTCACTATCCATCCTTGTAGACTTTGAGTCATCTTGATATAGTTCCAAAGTGATGTCAACAAAGTTACACAAAAGTGTCTAGGTTTTGATTGGATATACTATAAACCAATCAATCTATGTATGAGTGTTATGTCTTCAGTTTTTTTTTCCTTTTAAATAGATCTCGTAAATATAAACGTAACACAAATGATTAAATATATCAAAATAAAAAATATGACAATATAAAAATACAAAAAATATTATTAAATGTATTGTATATTACATCTTTATTGTGTATATATATATATATATATATTATTTTATGCTTATTAAAGGTGTTGGGTTCCTATAATATCCAAAATTATCATGTCTAATACATAAAAGACCGATTTGACCTTTATGAATACATGCATATGTGGGCAGACTCATCTAGTCAGAAGTCTAATTATGAACGTTGACACGGACTTCTCTAACCAATGTATGAGTCATCTAGCCAGTCACAAAAATATTGCTATAAAGCATGCAAATTAAAAAATTAAGTAAAATTTAGTTGTGAACCATATCCTTTAAATAATGTTTTATTATAATTTTTCAAGAGATCTCATTACTCATCCATTTTTTAGTTAAAAGTAAAAAATAAAAATAAAAATAAAAAATTAACAAAAATATTCACGCAGCCATATGGCTTGATGCCCACATAATAGAACATATATTACATTTTATTAGTTGCAAAGATCATATCTCGGTAAAGTCTGGCTTTATGCATCTATTAAATTTGAAAGTTGACAAATTAACATTGAAATAGAAGCTAAAGTTGTAAACATAGAATCCCCTAGACTTCCTTATGAATCTTTTGGAAGGTATTGTGTGTAGTAAATAATATTAACATTTAAAGTAATTTAATCATCCATTTGATAAGAGAATATCTGACTCTCAGATGTCATAATCTGTGGTAAATTCAATTCTCTAATACACTTGATGAATGGTGGCGAAGACTCCCTGAAAAGATCTTCGAGATCACAAGTAGCACAAACATCCGACATCTAATGGTGATCCACACATATGGTTGCTAGAAACTTTAAAAAGGACCAGTAGTTCTCTAGTGCTAGCTAAAAGCGTTAAGAAGCCTTAACTAAAAGGTAGGATACAGCTACTGTCCCACACACAACCAAAAACAATCTGAGGAAGCCACAAGGATATGAGATAATGTTGCAAGGAGACAACAATGGTAATGTTTAGCCTCCTATGGGTGGCAACTAATCTCTTTAATGCTAAAAAACTACTTTTTCACTTTTATCGAACCAAAAACGATTTCGAATCTCAAAAGATGAAAATGGCTTAAAGAGCTTGAAGAAAGTTTAGGGTTATGCCTACCTTAGTAGCAATCTTGTGGTTTCGTGCCTAGGGTTTCTTTGATAGCCACATTAAATAAAAATCCTTAACAATGTATATTAAGACATCCAAAATTAAGTTAAGCTTAACTAATGGATCAACTAAGCCCATTACTTAAAAACTTAATGGATGGAAACCAAGTTCATTTAAGATTGGACCTAACTATTAATTGGTTTACTTCAACATTAATGGGGCCAACTAATAGATCTTATTAAAAACAAGGCCTATTTGACTTAATAATTAAGGTTTTCGAGTCAACCACTATTTACATGGAATAACTCTTAATTCTTAATTAAACTTCTTACTAAGTAAAACAATTTTACTTCATGCAAATACTATTAAATAATTATCAAATAATTTTTTAATTTTTTAAAAATAATTATCCGACTCAAAATCAAATATCCCTATTGACATGCATAATATTAAATATGATCCTAATAAGTCATTCTTATCTTTATAGCCACATTAAGTCAATCTCTAATTAAATTTCATAAATCTAATTTATATCTTTAATAATACTTAATTGAATTAATTCAATGAGGTTTTCACATTATACATTTTATTTTATTATGTGATAATTAATTAAATCCAGTATTTAATTCAACAAATCATTTTATTGTTCATGACCCATTAGATTCCCAACATAATGGCAATGAATATAATTAATCTCATTAACTATGTTCATAGATCAAAAACGAGATCCAGCAACCTATCATGATTACTAAAATGTTGAAAAGTTAAGAACAACCTTGAAAAAACCTTTTACTGATAGCCTAGCAATATAATTTGGTCTTTTGTCCAAATATGCAAGAAAGGCCATGACTATGGTGCAATGCCTACTTATGTATCAATCCATATTAGCAAAGAGATGCTAACCCCAAGGAAGTCTAGCCTTATACATGTATTGGATTTTAAAAATCAATAGAATGAAAAGAAAAGAGCAGGGAAAAATGCAAACACAAAAACAGTCAAACTTCCCTACAGATTTTTAGAGAGAGGCTTACATGTAATGAACTTTAAAATATTTTAACAAAGTTTAACAATCCATATGCTTAGACGTTACCTTGTCTTTAAATGTCAAAATTTAGAAACAAAAACTAATCAAAATGATTCTTGAAGTGCCATCTATGGCTTCTTAAAAAGGATCTTTAAGATCACAAGTAGCATACATGTCTGCCTCTAACAGTTATCCACACAAATGGTTGTTGAAACTTTCTTAAGGCCTGATAATACTCTAGTTTATCTAGAAGGCTAATTAGGTTTTAACCAAATGTAATTATCTTCCTCGTTCTAATTAAAAATCAAGAAAATATCAAGGGGGGAAGATTACAACAAAGCCAAAGCTCTTTAGAAAGGTTGTGTAATCCTTAAAAAGGTGGGATAAGAGAGAAAAACCTACGAGAAACTTATTTTCTCTACATAAAAAATATTATCTCATTTGATTCTATAATTTACTACCTAAAAGATTAGGTTAAAAAATCTAATTATGACTTTCAACCTACCATATCTTTATATACTTACTCAATCCAACTCCAAGCTGCATTTAAAATGAAAAAGTTTTGACCTAACTAAAACTCCCAAAATAAGTGAAACATTTTTACCTTATTTTAGGTGTTTAATTTGATCAGCCCCTATCCCATGTCTTGGTCAAAATATACATGATCATTGGGCCAAGATAAATCATCTAGGCATAGTCCAAAAAATTTAGGCCTTTGGCGCACCAAAGTTACATTGGGCCAAGTAGTGTTTCCATGAATTGAATTAAATAATTTAAACTCCATATTTATCTAATAAATATAGTTATCTAATAATTATAAAATTAGATAAATAAATTGGAAACTATATTAGCTAGTATACATATCCTATGGATTTTATCTCTATAAAATCCTTAATTTAATTAAAACTATTTTAACTCAATTTTAATCATTTTTATTATTACTTATCAAATAATTTATATTACAACAATATTCTAAGGGGTTATAGATCAATTAATGAGATAGAAAATTTTGATTTACAATTGAATCCTTATTCTAGGTGAAATCCTATTTAACTAAGACAAAGCTCATCCACCTTGACATGGTATGTCCTAATTTAGACATTTTCTTAGTAAGAAAATTTTATTTGCCATGTCCTAGTTAGACAACAAAACTTAGATTTCATAAGTCTAATTTTGTCTCAAATAAATCTTAATTCAACCATTCAATTAAGACATCCGTCAAAATTAACTTTATTTAATTAAGTCATACTTAATTAAATCTTAGATTTAATCCAACAAATTTATCTTATTATGTGTAACCCATTAGGTTCCCAATGTATTGGCAATGAATATAATAAATTATATCTATAAATTAAAAGCAATATCTAGCAACCTATCATGATCACCCAAATGTTAAAGAGTGAATGTAAGCTCATTGAAACCTTTCATAATTAGCCTATCAATGTAGTACACCATATATCCTAGATTGAGCATAAGCATGGCTCAGTATCTACTTATGCTTTAATCCATGTTAATGGTTAATGATCATGAATCTACGAGAAATGTTCCTTATAATTTATTATGCTCTAGCCAAAAACTTTAATCCAATTAACCATGTTAAGATGAAGGGAGATTTGACTCTAATGTCAGTAGGAGTGGTGAATCTTGTTTATTTCACTCATTTATCTACCATGTGATTCATGCCATACCCAAAACTACAATAACATAAGCATCCATCTATTGTGGACCCGTTTATGATGATCTCTAAGTAAAGAACTCCTCATATTAGATGAAATGGTATTATAAGTTTAAGGACTATTATACACGATTGGCATATGAGAACATATTCCATAAACACTTAAGTGACTTATATCAAATGAAGTTCTTATACGGGCCAAATTCAATGAACTTATTTTAACAAAACAAGCATCCTTATGCCATCCTAACTATGTCACATACTTCAACCTATGAGATCAGTTGCTTACTTCCTAAGTAAGAAGATATAGTGTGAATTAGTCTTTAAGCATTGCTAATGCTCTGTCCTGACAATATGATGACCAAGAATGTTTTGAGGAACTAGGCTTTTATTCGTAATAATCTTATAATTGCAACATATTGCAATTCCTTTGTAATGCCTTCTAAGTTCCATTAACTTCAATCAATTAGTGTCTTTCATGATAGTCAATCACGCCATTAAGCCTGAAGGAAAACTTTTTATTACATTAACTAGTAATTGTATTCATTTAATTAATTATATATGTCATGTCCTAAGTTGATTGGTTCAAGGGCATAGATTAATAATTAGTTTCTATAGCATATGGTTAACCTTATAAATTTAGAGAAATTATTTCTCCTAAATTTATCATGCATTGGCAAACAACTTTATCAAGTTAATCAAAGCTAAGAACATATGAGTTATGTTTTTTATGTCACTTCAAATGGTGAATTCTCTTTGGATCACTTATCCATCTTCGTATGCTTCATGCCATACCAAAATCACCTTACTTTGGGCATGTGGATCTGTTCATGATAGAATCAAAATGTGACACTCCCTAAATAAGATGACTTGGTATCACAAGTTAAAGGACTCATTGCACGACTAATATATGAGAACATTTCAATAGACACTTGAGTGACCTTAAGTGGAGTTCTGACATAGGCCATGCTCAGTGAACTTATTTTCACAAATTAAGCACCCACATGCTGTCCCAGTATCTCATGTACTTTAACCTATGAGTACAATTGCTTACTTCACAAGTAGGAAGGCATAACATGTGCTAGTCTTTGAGCATTGTCAATACCTCATCTTGCTAATACAATTACTAGAAACAATTTTAAGAATACAACTTTAATACTTAAGGATTTCATAATTGTAACTCATTATAATTCCTTTGCAAGGCCAAATGTGTTCAATGTGCTTCATCCAATTAGTAGTTTATGATTGCCAGTCATGCTATTAACATGAAGGAAAATCCTGTGTCACTAAATTAAGTGATTGATTTACGTTATTAACTTATATGTGCCTCATCCTAGCCGATTGGCTTTAGGACATATACTAGCATTAGTTTCGTGTGTATCAATTCTTTATGATTTTGTAAAAATAATTATGTAGCATGCATATATTTTATATTTAATACGCTTAATTTTACTAAAGTAAAACTTGTTTCTTAAAGACTTAATTCGAGACTTAACTATCAATGTTTCAAAATCAATATTTGCAATCAATTTCTTCAAATTATTATAAAAAAAACTCACATTTATTTTTATTTTTCTCCCGAATCTCTTTATTTTTCACATAAAGTAAATTTTATTCCCAAAAAAAATATCATACCAGTATATACACCATAAAAATTATATTTGTTCTTTTAAGAATTTTATTTTAGAAAAATTATTTTTGAAAATTATATGGCTTAATGATTTTAATATTAGATTTTGCATTCAAAATTTCAACTTCTTCAATTTAATATCAAATTTTTTATTTTTCACATAAAACTAATTTTTATTCAAACAACATGAATATGTATTTTTTCAACACAAAAATAATTTAGATACATGGTGCTAACTTTTATTTTTTATAGATCTTAACATGTAAGTTATATCACATGACTTACTTGATTATTTCATAAATTTTAACTAATAGATACGTAAACGATGAAATCTTTGTAAAGGTCATAGATGTAAGAGGCGTGGCATGGCTATGGACCAAAACTTTTTTAGATTTCTTGCCCACACACAAATCAGGCCTAGCCTAAAATCCCAAATCACTATATAAAAATCAATAAAAAAATTAAAATAATTATGTTAATATTTATATAATTATAATTAAATTTATATAAAAATAATTTTTAATTATCAAATAGTAATTCAAGCTAATAGATCATACATTAAACTTCAAAAAATTATGAATAAAAATAATATACTAATCAAGGATTGCAGATGATAAATGTAACTTTTAAAGACAATCTATAAAAATAAATATTAATAAAGATTGTAGACAGTCGATATAACTTTTACATGTCATTAACAAAAATAAAATATTTATAAAAATTACGGATCGCTGATAAATTTTACTCAAAAAATTGTGAAAGAGATTTTTTTTTTTGAGAAAAGAGATTTTTGTTAGAGTCAATTTACTTAAATTAAAAATGATAATAAATAAAATATTAAAGCTCTATATCTATAATCAAATGTCAATAAAATTAAACCTGGCACGATCTGGTCCAACAGTAAGGACCAAATTCATGGTGCTGCATCTCTTGTTTTCACTATACCTTTAAGGTGTAGTAAGAAAGAACTCAGTGCATCATTTTTCTCCCAAGATGTCTTAATTCTTTTCTCCCTTTTTTATCCTCTCATTCTTTCTTTAATTTTACTTTTATTTAAAACTTATAAAATAATTTTATTGATTTAATATAATAATTAAATTTTACTATACAATAAACTAATCAAATATATAAATTTTATTATTATATAATTAATATAAGTCAATTAAAAAAAAGGTAATTACATGAAACGGAAAATACAACAAATGTTAAACTATTCGAATATTAATTTTTAATTATTTAATAACAAACTATTATTTGACATTAAAAATTTTAATATTTTTTAATCATTTATTAATTTTATAAATGTTAAATAATTTAAATTTGTTATATACAAATTTTAATCTAATGTTTCTAATGAAGCCTAAATCAATAAGTTTAAGTTGATTATGTTTAACTTCTTATTACCAAAAAAAAAAAAAATCAAACAATTCACATTTTTGTGGATCAAATCATCCATACAAAAAGAAACTCCAAATATCTTCAATTATAAATGGCCAAGAATATGATGATATTATTACTGTTTCAACATTGTGGTAATACGTTTTAATTTTCGTTATTATTTTCATAACCAAAACATATTACTTTGACTACAGAAAAGGAAAAAAGATTGATCTTCTGGTATGATCCCATTAAAGAAAAAGTGCAAATTTTGTAAAGTGTTGAAATGATGATAGAAGAACTCTTGTATCCTCTAATTTCGGTATCATACAAGCGTTTAACACGAAGCTTTTTTTTTTTAATTATATTAACTGTGACTCTCCACAAAGTCATGCCCCATTAATATTAATAAACTTCCCTTAGTTATTGGATAAATAACTAATAACCATAATATTTGTTTGCAATGGGTTTTATTTCGTTCAATGCTTCATGGGTATAAATTAATTTTGTTTTAAATGATGTTTTGGTTTGGTTTTGACTTAATTAGGGTTATGTCGGATTAACAAAGTTAAAATAATCATATATCATTTTAATTTTGGGCTACTTTAAACTGGGTTTTGATATTAAGTCAATTTTGCACAAACTTTACCGCATTAACACCTTCATTTCCTCTTTGACTTCTTCGCATTCCGTTTCCATTGCATTCAAGTTTTCTCCAACTTCAGACTGTCCTTTGCTCCCTTCTAATCTTTATTGCCCTTTTCAGCTTTCAACACCCCAAATCTCACCTTCATATTCTTCAACGCAACCTTCTTGCAAACGGAGGGGTTTTTAGAAATAACATGTTTTTATTTTGGTAGTTTATAGATGAGCGTCTTATTGTGGTAAATGGAAGACTGTGATTGAAGATGAGATTCTTAGCTTAGGGAGTCTTGTTTTGTTATACTAATTGGTGTTGATTTTTTTTTTACTACGAGGATTGTTAACCAAACGCAAATTTTCCTGTTATATTTCTTCGTAGCGTGGATCACTAAGAACGCAAAACAGTTGAAGTTACTGAGACATTTGGAAAGTGAATGCAAGCTTGAATTCATACAAGCACAAAGATCGTCTTTGAAAGTGATAGCTACATGTGAATTTATGACAGCCAGAAAACTTGCATTCTTCAATTGCAAGTTTCAAAGTTTGTTGTAAAACTCCAATAAAATCTTGACAAATGCATAGATTTCAAAAGAATTCCAAATAAATTGGGTACAAATGTTGAATTTTTTAATCAGTAATAAATATGAAAAGGTTGAAATTTGAACTGTGTGCGTACGAGACCAATTCAGTCCTTCTCGACGCTAAACAAAATAAATAATCAAAAAAATATTCGTACCTTATATATAGTTCTCATTAGAAGGGATATAAATCCATATGAATATATACATTTTTTTTATATTCGTAATAGATTTTGAAAAGGTTTACTTGACTTTTCTGATTAGCAAGTTCAGAGGATTTATATCTATCCCGTCCTTAATGACGTGATGACTTTTTGTAATTTATTTAATTTATTCACTTTTTCCCCAATCTGTTCTTAAATTAAGCAAATTTGAGAAATAATTTTACTTGGTCTCATCATCTTAATTCACCATAGTCATAGTATTTATCCAAGGAGTTTTTCCTTGTGTTTTTAGTTGCGTTGATGTCATAATTTTTGTCTTTTTTTTTTAAGTATAAGGTGATTTATGTAACTTTAAATGCTTGTTGAGATGGTTTTCATTTGTATTTGTAAGGAAAGTTTTTAATAAATAATTTTGTTGACTAAGGAAAAAATAGCCCTTACCAAAATTAATGAATTTGCGTGGAAATTAAGTACTAATTGGAAAATTATTACACATTTCATTTTTAATTTTTAATAATGAAAAATACTTATAGTGTGTGGTGGACACGATCAACAAATACAGTCGTGATTTGGCCAATTAACATTTTTTTTGTATACATAAAATATTGTAACCTGAGTAAGTTAATAAGAGTGATTATATTTGTTAGAGATTTAAATTTAATTAAATGACCTATGATTGCTTGAAACTTGTTTTTGTGAAATTTGAATTTATTTCTAAATTTTATTCATTTATTTAGAAATAAAAATGACGAATCACAGACAAATTTTAAATGGTCAACTACAAGTTTTTAACTTTTTATTGACCAAAGCTTGTGTCTTTATCTTGATTTGTAAAGTGATTCGATAAATTTTCAATTAATTTATATATTAATATTTTAAAATTTAATTGTTCGTTAAATAAAATTTTAAAGAATCGAAGAACATGCACCATTGTGAGCGAGACAAGTTTCACCTATATCACTATCATTTGGTGCTTAGGTTTAATTCAGGACACCCCCAAAAAAAATCAAGAAAATAAATGCTCGTAAGCTTTCTTAACTAAGCAATAGAAAACGAAGAATTTCACTTTGGCCGCCTCCCTAAATTCGAGAGATATCATTGGCAAGCTTTCTTAACTAAGAAGAAAAGGGAAATTTTCACTTTGGCCCCCCTAAACCATGAAATTCCAATTATAAATTGTCTTTCTTAGAGGTGGTAATTAGGCGGGTTTAGGCCTATTCGGGTTTGGGTTTGGGTTCAGGTCAGGTCCAAGTTTAAGTATATTTTACATTATTTTTTTCTTTTATTAAATGTAATCACTTTTATTTAATTTTGAATTATAAGCCCAAGCCTGAATTTAGCTCGGTTTGGTCTGAAAAAAACTTAGTTCGGTCCATAGGCCTAGCCCCAGCCTAAAAAAATTTTGAATTCTAAGCTCAGAGCCGAATTTGGTATGGCCGACCCATTGCCACCTGAACCAATCGGGCCTAGGCTCGGGTTCTCATATTTTTATTTTAGACTAGCTCGGCCCAATTAGAAAAGTGATTTTAAATTAAAATAATATATATTTTATTTAAATTTAATTATAAAAAATATATATAAATAAATATTGATAAAAAATATTTTTTAATGTGACGAAAAGTAATTATGGCTTAAATAAACAGGTCTGGGCACGTTAAATAAGACCCTAAGTTTGGGATTTTAAAAAAATTCAGGCTG
>JBBYHO010009485.1:0-13492 GCA_038382025.1 Adansonia gregorii
CAGTAAATAGATACTGTTTGAATAATTGAAAATATGTATCATCGATCATCTATATATAAAAAATATGAATTTTAAAAGTATTAAAATTGAAAGACATAAATATTCTTTCAAGATTTTAAAATTAATAAAATTATCTTACTTAAATATGTAATTTTATTATTTATTTAAATTTAAATTAATAAGTATTTAAAAGTAAAATTCACATGATACTAATATACTTTGAAATTAATGAAAGTTTTTTATTTGAATGTAATTTTATTAGTTTATTTAAATTTAAATTAAAGTGAACGATGTTAATACCTTTTTAAAATTTTAAAATGAACAAAATTATCTTCGTTAAATATGTAACTTTATTATTTATTTAAATTCAAACTAATAAATATTTAAAAGTAAAGTCCACATAATAATAATCTACTTTAAAATTAATAAATTTTCATGTTTGAATGAAATTTTATTAATTTATTTAAATTTAAATTCATAAATACTCAACTATTGAACATGAGATTTTTATTAATTTATTAAATTTAAATCAACTAAATATTTTAAAATAAATTCTGCTTAAAATTTAAATCAATTTAACCCTAGATGGTCATTATGAAATAACCAAATAACTTGAAGTTGCCGCTAATCTTATTTTTGATTAGGTGAGATCGACAATCTATTAGAGTTCATATTAAGAAGGTTACAAAATCCTTGGCTATAAACTTCAAAGCCCATTTAATAACCATAGATCCACATAAAAAGAGTTCAGGAGTCGGTTATGCATAGAGTGAGATATGTCCCTTTCACGATGCCTATATATCGGTACCTATTAATTATGTGTTATCTAAGGTCTCCATGATGGTTGGTTTTAATTTTTCGGTATTTAAATATAATTCTCATTTAAAAAAAAACTATTTATGGTAAATATTATTATTTTTTAAGACAAATTAGATTTTAATGTGTTTTGAAAATCAATATATTTTTTACACCCTTTTTTAAAATCTAGAGGAATACAAAAGTTTTATTTTTAAAAAATTAAAAATTTTGATTTATTTATTCAAAAAGAGCATTCCTTTATTTAAAATAATTGATGAGATGATTTTCATATGCTGGAAGCTCACTTATGGATTATTTTAACTCAGAGATATTGTCTTGTATTTTTTAAAAATGTATATTATAATCCACATATGTAGATGGATTTAATTTTGGGCATGGTAGCATAAAATTGACTCTGAATAACATACGTATCAAATTACAAAATGATCATTTGATTATAAAAAATAATCTAAATTGATTTAACATGCATGGACATTATGAAATAGTCCCTAATCATAGAAAATGATTTAAGTGAATAAAATTTTCATAATAATTTCTAAGTCATAGAAAATGACTTAAATATTTCTAAAATGTATGAAAGTCCTAAATCATAAAAAATGATCAAAATGATCCCAACATTCATAAAATTGCATAAAAGTCCTTAAATTATGAAAAATGATCTAAATGGCCCTAACATACATAAATCCAAATGCAAAAAATCGCATAAAAGTCTCTAGATCATGGAAACTGACTTAAATAACCTTAACATTCATAAAATTACATGAAACTCCCCAGATCATGAAAATGACATAAATGATCCTAACATACATGAAATTGCATAAAATTGCATAAAAATCCTTAAGTCATGGAAAATGACTAAAATAACATGAAAATGGATGGAAGTTGCAAAATGCCCCTTAATATGAATGGAATCATTATGGGAAATTGCAAAATGGTCTATAAAAGTTCTAACACTCCTAAATGGACCTCTAAACACCATTTTTTACCAATAAACATAAAACCATGGTATTAAACATGATTTTTACTTTCAAAACACCTATTCTCATAAACATACATAAATTATCTAATATGCATGATAATGTTGTCATAATCACAATAAACTCATGAAATAGGCATTGACATTTAAATATGACAACAATGAATGAAGATACTATAAAATGCATGTATCATACTCATCGTGAAATATAGATAACATAATGATAAAGCCATGGTCAAAATATGGAAACCATCATATGAAAACTTATAAGAAAGTAAGAAAACCAACATAAAAATTTGAAAAATAAACTTTCTTAATAAAAACTTGGTTTTTGCATAACTTTTAACAAAAAGCTAAATAAAAACAACATATAACAATTTGAGGTCATAGTTTAAGATTTAGCCATAACTTGGTTTTACACCTTAGCACAAATTATCACCTAAGCATGACCTAGAACATCAAGCTCTCATTAAAGGGAAGAAAAGATGTGAAAATGAAGGTAGAAGATGAAAGAAAACAACTTTATGCAACACTAAAGCTATCTCTCTTCATTTCTTTTTTTTTTTTTTTGCTCTTTTTTCCTTTGTTTTTGGTTTTTCAGCTAAGAATCTTTGTAATTCCATTCCAAGAATGTCTAATAGGTTTAAAACACCCCTTGGCTGATCATATCTTATCCTCATGGACTACCACCCATTTCTTGACAACATACCCAAACTTGCTTTCAAGCAATCTTTCTACATGGATAGGTGGTTTGATCAAGGGTTTAAATTCTTCTAAATAGAGCATGATTTTAGTTGAGTTTGGTGGACAATTTTAGCTACGTGCTCTTAAAGAGAAACCCTCATTCAAAATGACAATATCTTGGTTCCATGTAAGAAAGAGCTTTTAACTCTAACTCAAAATAGCACTTCATTGAATTTTAGTTGAACTAGACTCAAAATAATCAGGAAACAACCAAAGTAAATGTCATTTAGTTCCCAAAATCAATTAGAACATTAAATTAAGCTTATCCAAACTTTAATGGCTTAAGATAAATGGGTGGTTCTCATGCTCATATTTCTATGTAAAAATGTTAGTGAAAGACCTTTGCATGGTTATGAAGTAATCCAAGGTCATTATAAGCTAAAATATATGGAAATTTTGGCGAAATAGCTTGTTCATGGTGGCACGTGTCATGCAGTATTGATACATGTGGTGTTTATATCAACATAATTGCTTCCAAAACCAAAAATCTATGAAAAAACAATATTTTATTGATACGAGGGTACATTATATTGATAAAATAGCATCGTATTGATACAATATGGCCCTGTATCGATATAAATCCATGTTCCAGGCCAAAGATGACCAAAACCTGATGATTTATCGATACATTAATGAAAGGTATTAATTCATCTTCGTGAACTTCATGAAAATGATATTTTTTTACATTTTAAAGCACTGCACCACAACACATTTTATAGCATGTAAGAAATGTTGCCAAAAGTTTAAAAATGCTACTATAAACTTAAGATAGTATTTCTGCATGTGTTTTATATATGGTCGCAACCATTTCTATCTAACAGCATTTTTGTGGACATTTAACATCACTTATGTAAACACTACTATTTTTGGTTTTATAGCTGCACTTATTCACCTTTTAAAAACATTTATAAAATGCTATCAAATCATATAAATTACAGCTCTTCCAAAATGCTACTAAAAGGTAATATGATAAAAATAGCAATAAAATCATTTGGGTGTAACTATAAAATTCTCTAAAAAAAATCTTAATTTAAAATGATGCAACAAGTCTTCTATTAATGTTTTATTGTAAATAAACAAGGAAATAAATAAGAATAATAATAATTTATCTTTAATCATGGAACATATTTTTTCAACATTTTCCCCTAAAAAATATTACAAACAATGCTACAGAAAGGTACAGATCAATGTACCAAAATAAGCAATAAAATTAAATTTGAAATAGCATAAGACCTCGATAAGGCTAATCTAAAAACACCAAGACTGTGGAAAAAAATGCAATTATCAATGTTTCCATAGCTTAAGTTGACATGTTAAACCCTAAAAACATAATTCCTAGAACCCATAATGAAAACTTGGAAACAACATAACTAAATGACAAGAGTAAGATGTAAAAAGTTAAAGTAAAGCAATGTTGCTTTCACCATCAAGGGTTTACATATGCACTGCCAAGATAGTCTCAAGACTCTACTTGTCGGTTCGCAAAGATGTTGTTGCCGCTTATTTCCTACATTTTGGTGGTGCTAAGTGGTTTCTCAATAGAACTAGGAGGAACATCACCTGTAAAAATGTCATTTTCTAAAAGCTTAGCAAATTTTTGATTTTAAAGTTTCTCTCCTATATTTGTTAGTATAAGCCCCAAAGCCAAATGTTGTTGCTTGTAAGAAGCTAGTATTTAGTGATTTTATGTATCCAAACATTTTATTTTACTAAATTTTTATAAGGTATTTCTTTATTCTTAAGATTTTATTTAAATAATTGTTATGAAAATTTGTATGAAGATAAAGCCCATGAAACACATTGGCCTTGTAAAGGAAATGTAGAGAGTTACAATTATGATATCCTTATACATCAAAGCCATGTTTCTAAAACGTTGTTGGTAATTATATTCTCAAGTTAGGGCATTGACAATGCACAAAGACTTGTATATATTAAGCTTCCATGCATATGATGCATGCAACTATTTTCATGCGTTGAACTACACTGATCCTTAAAGAAAACATATAGGTGCCTGTTATGGCAACAAGTTTACTAAACGTGACCCTCCATGAGAGTTCCATTTTATAGTTCACTCAAGTGTATATGAAAATACTCTCATGTGTCAGTAGCGTAAGTAATTCTTAGACTTGTGAAACTAGATCATCATGTATGTGAATTAACGTACTTAGAGATCATAATCATGACCGGATCCATTTTGATATATGCCTAAGTAAAAGTGGTTTTGGGTATGCTATGAAGCATACTAAAGGTGGATGAATGGTTTAGAGAGGATTTATCACCCTAATTCATATAACGGGATGTATCTCAGTTGTTCCTGGTAGTCCTTCACCTAGGCAATATTGGTTATGGAGTTAACAATTACATCATTATTATCACTTGTATACATGTAACTCTAGTAGTTAGATTAAGAAAATTTAAATAAAATAAATTTTATTTTTATAATAGTAAAATTGATTCACTTAAATTTAATTAATAGAATTTGTAATTATTAAAATTAATAAATTCATTTTGAATGCCATTTACACATAACTTAAGAAGTTGGATTAAGAATGAATTTAAGTAATATGAATGTCATTTAATTAATCTTGATATGCAACTTGCTTATTGATTTATAATAATGTTATTTAATTACTAAAATGAATTTATTTATAAAAATAGCTATTGATAATAGGAATTCATTCAACTCAAGTGAATATATAGGAAAAAATTAAGTAAAATGAATCCACTAACCTTTCATTAATATCATTTAAATTTATTTGTAGTAATATGAATTTTATTTAACTAATGTTCATAAAATAATTTCATTATTGATAATAATAATAATGTGATTTAAAATATAAAATATAATACAAATCCATGCACTGCATAGGTATGATACGTAGTAAAATTTATATTTTAAATAATTTACGTGCATATACATGTGCCAAAAAAACTAGTATATAAATATGTATATATATATATATATCATTGCAAAACGGTTAAGATAGTTGGGACCTCCTTGCACTGTACAATCTAATGCAATTTGGCCCCTTTACTAAAAACTTGAGTAAACTAATCTTTCTACTACTGAATTTAAAGCAAAAATGGTAAAATTAATATCTGAGATAACTAAATCCGTTTAAAAAAAGTTGACGTGTAGTTTAACTTTAGTGAAATGCTTATGTATCCCTTAAATAATGACATGACGTTAATAAAATATAGCTTTTCAGATGACATAGATAAATTAAATAACCAATTTATAATAAATATCATAATCCACTTAACATTCTTCAGTTGGTTATCTCATTAAAATTTGCCATGTTAAATTATTATTATTATTATTAAAAATCAAAACATAATTGAAAAAGTAAAATGAAACCAAAGCAATTGAAAAAAAAAAACTGGATCTCTAAATCAAAATAACCAAAACCAAAAATCCCTAACAAATGGTGTAGAACCCTAAATTTCCAAAAATTCTTCCAAATAGAAAATTCCCAAAACATTCTCTAAAACCCCATTCCTAAAAGACACTCGAGCTCTTCTTAGACTTGAAAGAATAGTCTGTTAAAGCATATATATACTTGAGACCAATTCTTAAATCATACTTACAAATATTTATGTAAGAATTCCTATACCGACACTTCTAGAAGAATAGTATTTTTGAAGTTTGACCACGATCAACCTGTTACAACCACGTTATCCAGCAATTAAATAATGCAATGCAAGTTCTCTCCGCTGGCTGGCAAGCGTTTTTTCCTTTTTTTTTTTTTTCATTTGCTTTGGTTTTATTTTATTTTTTATTTTCTCTTAATTTTTAATAACATGACAATTTTTAATGAGATAACCAATTGAAAATGTCAAGTGCAAAATAAAATTTAACGTGGCATTTATCATAAATTAATTATTTAATTTATTTATATTATTTAAAAATAATATATTTTATTAATATCATGTCATTGTTTAGCAGACACTTTAACGTTGCACTAAAGTTAAACTGTTATGTCAACTTTTTAAATGGATTTCATTACCTAAGTTGTCAATTTTACGATTTCCCTTTTTCACTTAATTTTAATAGTATAAAAGTTCTTTGTAGAAGGATCAACTTATATAGCACAAGCAGGTCCCAAGGACTTTCACCCCGCAAAACAAGAGCTGAAAATTTCAGGTAATTAACTCTCTTGATTTTAAGAAAATAAGATTTATATTCTCAATATTTTTGGTAAGGAGAAATTAAAGGGCCAAATTTCATTCAAGAATATTGTTGAGAGAAACGCTTAATTAATATTAAAACAGATATTGCAAACCCACAATATGGGTGAAAATGTAAAAAAAAAAATTAAAAAAATTAAAAAATTTATTAAATAATATAAGATGGAGTCGTTTTTAAAAAAAAAAAAAACTAATGATGCCAATGTGTAATAGTTTTTTCGAAGTAAAATATATATAACTTTAATTACATTTATATTATATGTTTATTTTGAGTTTTTAGTAAATTTACCAGCTAAAGAATATAGAGTCACAAACAATTTAAGACTTAATGGAGAACAAATTGAGACTAACTTAATCACAGTAGATTGACATTGGCAAATCTTAAAGAAGGAAATCTATTTTATGGGGTCAAGGTGCCAATTAAGTTGGCAATTGAATTCCTTCACGTTACATGAATTCCCAGATGTTTAAAGCTCTGTCTCTCTTTGATTTTAATAGATTTGATCAAAAATCATTACCGGTCTTCATTTATGTTTCAAAAGAATGTAAGAAAAATTGGAGAGAGCTCTGTCTCTCTTTGATTTTAACAGATTTGATCAAAAATCATTACCGGTCTTCATTTATGTTTCAAAAGAATGTAAGAAAAATTGGAGAGAGAGTGTGAAAAAAGCTCACACCAAATCCTAATGAATTGAAGAAAAGTATTGATCTTTACTTATCCATTTGCAATTCCTAAAACAACTTTGTGATTTCTTATTTTTTTCACTGAATTTAACTTAATTGATTTATTTGATCATCTTAAAAAGATGATATTCAATAAATTTAAAATTTATGTACCAACATCTGCAAATCTCTCTTATCTCTTTTGTACGTAAAGCTATTATAAAAGAGCCACTGCATCATATTTTCAGCAAAATGGTGCTTGGTGCTTAGTTCATTCTTCTCAAATTAAGATTTAATCCATTATTCTTTTTGTTAATTACTTTTTAATTTACTCATAATCCCGCGTAAATTTATTATTTCAAATTTTTTTAATAGTAATTTTTAATTTATTCCAAATTCATTGATCCACCTATTGATAAACGGATAAAATTTGGGTCGAATTATCATGTATATATCCATCAAAATCTTACATGGTAAATTTCGTTCACGTTTCATTTAAATTCTAATGAAGTATTGTCGAATGGATGGAAATGGAGCAAACTCAAAAATTGCTTATAAGAAAAATTAAATATTTTAAGTCACATATGAAAATAAAATAAAACGTCTTGAATTTGAAAATTAAACCATCGACCACTTGACGGTTATATAGGTGTTCATGGCCAGGCCACGGCTCCTAGACATGCTTATTGATCGGGTCGGGTCGGATTTGGGTCAGGCTTGAGTATGATATTAACATTAAATATGCTTGTCCAAACCTGACCCGGTCTAAAATATGGGTCTTGAATTTTATCCAAAACCAGACAATATTTGTAAATAGAATGTTCAAGCCCGTTTAGGCCTACTCATATTATATTTTGTTTAAAATTTATTTTTAAAAAATATATTTTTTAAAATTTAATTTTTATTAATTTAATAATTTTTTTATTAAATTTATAAATATAAACAATTTGACTTAGTTTTAAAAGTTTATACTATAATATTATATATGTATTATTTATATGATAAAAAATTACATAATACATAAAATATAAAAATAAATATATATATATAATATTTAATAGTAAAGTCGGCTGAGCTGGGCTCGGGCTTTGAGAGTTGAAACCAAGGCTCGGCTCATTTTTTAATCAGGTCTAATTTTTTTGTCCAAACTCACTTTTTGGGCCTAATGTTTTTGTACAAATCCTCCCAAATATCAGACAGACCTTTGAGCTTGAGCTGGAAACCTGACTCTTAAATAGGTCTAACGGCTCCAAAAAATTTTAAATTCTTTACCCAAATCCTTAGCTCATTTATATTACTCATATTCATTGTTCATAGTTAATAAAAAATAAAAAAATATTTTTATGTTAACATTTTTATATTTTATATAAAAATACTTTTTAATTATTAAATATCAATTAAGGCCAGCCCAACCTAACCTAAATTGATAATAAAACTGTCCAAAGCCCAGCCTGAATGGGTTGACACTATACTTTTATAATGATTTATAAATACAAATACAAATACAAATACAATTAAAAATATATCTTTATGAGTTATGATTAATGATATTTTAAAATTTCATTTAGTATAACACATATTAAATAAATTAGCTAAAATTCTTATTTCTTCTTCGTGCAAAATAAATTTTGTTTTGTCTTAAAACGTGATACACAATGATGTTCAACGTGGATGATACTCGACTATACTTCCCTATCATAATTGAGATGCACATATGTTGCAAATTTAATCATTAAATAATATTTGAATTAGACCTGCTTATGGGCCGGGTCGGGATGGGTTAGATTCGGGCTGGGCTTGAGCATGGTATTAATATTAAATATGTGTTGCCCAAGCCCGGCCCGACCCAAATTGTGGATCTAAAATTTTGCCCAAACCTGTCCATATTTGTAAATAGATAGTCCAAGCCCATTTAGAACCGCCGGTATTATATTTTTTTTAAAATTTATTTTTTTTTAAAAAATATTTTTTTAAAATTTAATCTTTATTAATTTAATAATTTTCTTTTATTAAGTTTATAAATATAAATAATTTAACTTAGTTTTTAAAGTTTACACTATAATATTATATATATATTATTTATATGACAAAAATTATATAATACGTAAAATATAAAATAAATATATATAATGTAATAGTAACATGGGTCGGGTCGGGCCGGGTTTGAGCTTTGAAAATTGAACCCAAGGCTCGGCCCATTTTTTAATCGGGCTTAATTTTTTTGTCCAAGCCTATTTTTTGAGCCTAATATGTTTGTCCAGACCCTCTCAAATATCGGGAGGATCTTCGAACTTGAGCGGGTAGTTCGACACTTAAGCAAGTCTAATTTAAATGAAAACTAGCATGTTTAATATTCATAGTGAAATAAGTGCTTGTCTTAAGAAATTAGTTGCTTGATTTACCGATTTAAATTTAAATTTTATGTACATGTATAATATTGGCGAAATCAAGAATTTTTTGGGACCAAAATGAAAATATAAATTTTGAAAAGTCAAAATAAAATTTTCACTTTTTTTTTTTACTTAGAACAAGGCCTAAAAATTGAAGAAGTTGAGAAGGAGAAAATGGTCAAAGCCTTTGCTTGCCTCTTCTAACTTTGTCCATATATATATATATATATAGAAAAGATGCTTCTGTGCAAAATTTTTTATTAGAGCAAGTATGAATCTAAACTTGTTTCTGTCCTTTGAATTAATACACATATTTGATACATGGTTTATATAATAATGGTTAATTTATCTCTTCTAGTTTTATTCATCAATAAGATGTCATTTTGTCATTTCATGGCAGTTTATACTCTCATATATTATCTGTGCTAAATAAAAATGTTTAAATTTTACATTTGTTTATTAAAAAGTGCTATTGTGTGCGTACATAAAATAAATTTAAATAGCGTTACTTATTAACAAGTGATTATATAATTTACTGATAACATATAAATTTATCTATCGACTATGTATCAAATTTGAATTTGAATACTGTAATTTTTCATCATTGGAAAATTAAATACAGAATAACGTTCATAATGGATAATACATACTTATATTAGAAAGACTAATTGATTGACATATATATATTTTTTATGAGTTAGGTGGAGAAATATATAAGATTTTCTGTTCATATTTGATTGGTTTAATATGTATACTTTCTTTTTTACGAGTAATTGGATAGATTTGTATAAAAAAATTATTTGATTATTAATTAATTACATTTAAATCAAAACTAACATGCTCATTTCTTCTTTCAAAACGATAAATTTTTATTATTCTAAAATATGATATATAGTAATTAAAATTCATCACGGATAAAGCTTGGCATATAATAATATTCCTTATGGATAGAACATGGTATATAGTAAAAGGAAAAAGATCAGAAATTTAAGAAAATATATTTTCATGGTTTATGGATTATACCTATATGAGGTTGGGCTATTTGCTTAGTCCTAACCTAAGTTAGTATCTATATAATAAATTTTTTAATTTAAATTAATTATAACATTATATAATACTAACATAAAAATAATTTTTAAATATTTATATATACTTTAAATAATAGAACAATCTTTTATGCCAAAAAATTTTAACCGGTTCCAAATTGACCGGATTACAAACACCTTTATTAACCTCTAATAAAGAGGATATTGTTGTTTTAAAGTTATTTGACAACTATTGATTAAAAAATCAGACCAAATCAGCTAGTCGAACCATTCAACCTAGAACCAACTAGCGGTCTAGTCCAATGGAAAAGGAATTGTTAAAAATCGATTCAACCGGTAAAAAACTGCGTTGAAATGAGAAAAAAATAGTTTACTTCTATTTTATTATTTTTTTAAAACATTATTTATAATTAATGAAATTTAAATATTTTAACATCTTAATTTTATATAAAAACTATATTAGTAAGCCGATTACATTTTTTTATTAATTATTGATATGTTTAATATTTATTTAATATTAAATTTAATATTTGAATATATTAAAAGCAAAAAAAAAAAAAAAACTTATTGAACTTTCAATTCGACCAAAGGTATGACTGATTGGATCTCTAATTTATTTATTTTTAACCTTACTAACAACTAAGAGCTAGAATCTATAAATTCGAGTGTGAGGATAGAAAGGTGACAACGGCTATTTCTGACTACAGCTATGATTGCAAGAAATTGAATTTCAACTTATCTTTATTTTTTCCCCCTTATTGACAGCTAATTTTGGTTAGGGTTAATGCTAGATAGAACCCATCCATATTAGCTTAATGATATTCTCAATATTTATCGTCAAAAAGTTCATAGTTGTCTATAGACATCGAAGCTTGTTATGGTTAATTTCATACTAATTTCATTTTTGAGAAGCAATTTTAGATGAAGAATGTAAATTAAGTTATTATTATTATTATTATTTGACTTTAATTAAGCTCTTAACATCTACGTTATTTATAGCCTTATTTTTTTCTAAATATTAATGTCCAACACATATACGAATATGTCTATTGGACTTACATACTTCTAAATAAACTTAAAAAATTTTAAAAATTAAATATATCCATATCAAATGCATATTTATTTTTGATAACTTTCTTAAATTTGGATAATATAGCTAAACATATGTATTACCAGCTAATCGAAGTAAGAAAAATGTGTATCAAATTTAATCTGGATACAATAATTTTTCATAATTATAAAACATGGCTTATAATAACATTCATCATGGACAATTGATAATTTGCACTTAAGTCAGAGAGATTTAATTGATTGATCTATATATTTTTTTTATGAATTAGGTTGACAAATATATAAGATTTTCTGTTCATATTCGATTGGTTTCATATGTATACTTTCTTTTCTAACGATAATTAGATAGATTTGTATGAAAAAAGTTATTTCATTATTAATTAAGTGCATCTGAATCAAAATTGGCATGCTCATTTTTTTCTTTTAACATAATAAATTTTCATTATTTTAAAACGTGACACATAAAAATATTTATCAAAAATAAAACGTGATGTATAATTATCATGAAGAAAAAATGATATACAGTCATCACGGATAAAACGTGATAGACAATAATATTCATCATAGATAAAACATGACAGATAATAATATTCATCACAAATAAAACATGATTTATAGCAAGATGAGATGGACCCAAAAGACCTTACCGTTCTTAGATTCCCAATAAATAAATAAAAATAATATTCATCACAAAGAACATACAATTATCTTAAAGGATTTATTCATATTAAAAATTAGCTTTTATTAAAAACTAAATAAATAGATAGATTTTTTGTTAAATTGACGGTTTAGATTACATTATTTTCAATAAGGCAAATAGATAAATTTTCTTTTTTCAAATTAAAATAGATTAGATTAGAAGGAACATATATTTCTCTTCAAAACAAAATAATTTGTTACCTTTATTAATGAAATAAGATGTTTTAGGTTAATACAAAAATCATTTAAAAAGACTAAGATTGCCTTCAAAATTTATCCATATAAATCACAAAAGCAAGCATTAATGATGGTGAATGATGGTGAATATACTTACCATAATGAGCAACAAATTTAAGCTGTCTTATCAACCCTCATTTATCTTTAGAATCTTGACAAATGAATTTGTTAACCTTAAATGCAAGGGATTGTTCATTGAATCTCCAAATTAGCCTTTGAAACCTTAATGGTTTATTCCATCTCCCTCACTATTTAAAAAACTCATTGGTTACTCCATTCAAGCAACCCCAAATAGTCTCCTCTTCACCTCCATTAGAAATAGTTTTAAAAGAAGAAGATAGATCTAGTATTTTGTATTATGTTCATATTTTTTGTTGCATTATACTTGTGCTTAAGATATTTTATATTTATAAAAAATTTCATGCGCTAAAAATAAATTATATAATTTTTGAGATATATGTTCATATTTTTTCATGTTAATCATATCTTATATTATCAGATCTAGAAGAAAGAGGAGTCTGGCAAGCAATAACCCTAGCAAGAAATAGGGTGAAACTTGCATGGATAGGCGATGACTGTGCCAGAAGAGCGAGCCTGAAGAACAGGAAGTTAGGGTTGTTGAAGAAAGTCAGTGAGCTGTCCACTCTATGCGGTATTGA
>JBBYHO010009496.1:0-13491 GCA_038382025.1 Adansonia gregorii
TTAAATTAAAATAATATATATTTTATTTAAATTTAATTATAAAATATATAAATATTAATAAAAAATATCTTTAATGTGATGAACAGTAATTCTGGCTTAAATAGACAGATTTGGACACGTTAATAAGAGCCTAGGCTTGCGATTTTAAAAAAATTTAGGTCGCAGCTAAGCTCATGAGCAGATTTAATCATATATTAAATATAAGTTAAAATTTTAATATTTAATTCATTTTTTATATAGTATTATCTATTATGACTTTCATATTTTTTAATTTATCTTATTACTTTATTATAGTATTATATGATTCTAATTATTGTTACTTAAAATAATAATAATAACAATAATAATATTCAAAGAATAATTTAAAATTTTACTATTAACATACACAAACTCTCAATATTTAATGAGTTTAACTAATACAATTAAAAAAATGATAAATGGATGATATAATTTATTAACAATATTTTTCAAAGCTCATAATATGATTTATTTTTGGATAAATTAATATTTTATTATATATAGACCTATTCAAGGCCGGGCTACCCACTTGATCTGATCATGTCTAGTCTAGCTACTTATATTTTTATATCAGACTAGCCTGATATTTTATTTAAATTTAATTATAATATATAATATTTTTAAAACTATTCTTTAATGTGATAAATAGTAATTCTGGTTTAAATACACAGGTCTGGGCATGGTAAATAAGGGCCTGGAATTTAGATTTTAAAAAAAATCTAGACCACAGCCCAGCCTAACCCATGAGCAAGTTTAATTATATTTAAAATATAAATTACGTTTATAATATTTAATTAAATTATTAAATGAATATTAAAATAAATTCATTATTAAAGTTTTTATTTATAAAAAATTATTTAATTATAATTTTTTCATATTTATTTTTGTATTAAATTTGGGTTTGGGCTCGGGTTTAGGTTTTTTCGGGTTTGGGTCATTTTGGGTTTGGATCATTTCGAATTTAGGTTCTTTCGAGTTCGGGCTATTTCAGGTTTAAGCCATTCGGTTCGGGTTTTTTTAGGCTAGGGCCATTGACTTTTTTATCAAATCAAGTTCGATTCAAATTCGAGCTCGAATTTTTTTAAACAAATTTACAAATTCGAGTTTATTTTGCCATCTCTAGGCCCATAAGCTCAATGGCCTAATACAAATAATGTCCAAAAGCAGCATAACTCCTAGTTGGTCGAGATGAAGTCTTGAAATACAACTGTAGATTATGTCATGCCTGTTACGCGGATGAAAAGAAAAATTTTATGTAATATATATATATATGAGTTATTTTATTTGTCGTAATTTTTTAAAGAGAATACTGATGGTCAAGAAAGTAATAATTTTTTAAAAAATATTGAAAAGTTTTTTAAAAAACAAATATCTATATTATTAATAAAATTCTGAATTGAGTTTGATATTATTAAGTCAAATGATATTAATTAGTTAAGAAATTACCAAAAAACAATTCTTTGTAAATTAAATAATAATATTATAAGGGCATTTATGCCTTTTTATTATTTTATATAATATTTTTTAAAAAAATCTTTCAACTATTTTACCCACTAACTTTTTTTTATCGACAAAGTGGGTATGAGATAATCTAGTATTATCTATACTACTAATAAAATTTTTAGCTGAATTTGGTGTTACTAAATTAAGTAGTATTAACTCAGTTGAAAAATGATAAAATAATTAAATTATTATATAGTAAATAATAATATTATAAGAAATTTATCTTTTAAATATTTTATATAATACATATTAAAAAAATCTTCCCAATCGTATAAAAAAATTGCCAAATTCTTTTACCACTAACATTTTTTTACAAAAACTACCACTTATTTTTCACAAAACTACCGTTTTCTAAAAAATTATCTTTCTCTTAAAAAACCACTCATATATATAAAAATATATATTATGTTTTTTTTAATCCACAAAGTGAATGCGAGGTAATCCAGTATAACATAACTAAAAGGTATGAATATTTTTATAATATTATTATTTAATATATAAAGTATTTATTTTTATCAATTCTTAATTAAGTTAGTGTCACTTAATTTAATGAGATTAAATTCAACTAAAGACATTATTAATAGTATAAATAAGAAAATTTTAAAATTTAAAGCCCAATTCAATGCCCAAAGTTGGTTTAAGATTAATTATAAATCAAGTTTATATTTAAGCTCAAAAATCGGTCTTTTATCTTGGATTTAAGTTAAACTATATTTGATTTTTAAATTAAAATATCTAAAACAATAAAATGTAACTTAATTCATAATATTTTAAGTAATGTTTTTCAAATTTGAATAAAATTAGGTGTTTATAGTAAGGTAAAATAGTTTTCTTTTTAGTTACTAATGAAATGTTGAGTCAAAATATATATATTTTTGGTATAGTTCATTTTTATTTTTTTTATAGCATTTTAGATAAGTGTAACTTAACAAATTTGATCTTTTCTTTTTTTTTTTTATTTAGACCGTAATCTAATAAAAGTTATAAGCTAAGAATCTTATATGTCTGTTAACCAAATATAAGAATATTGTATCAAGATTTGCTAAACAAATACAGATATGACATATTATTAAGAATGTATCTTGGTATTCTAGCAAGAGAAATCATAATAAAAAAAAGTAATTTTAGATTCTTTGACCTTTAAGAGAAATCGTCATAATTGGTAAAAGAATTTTTTTTCTTTCTCTACACAAATCAAGATACCATTATTTTTATACTTGTAAAAGGTTTTATTTTTACCGAGTAAAAAAACATTGCAAACTAGTAAAATAAGATATGGTAGGCAAATGACAAAGAAAAAGATTGACGTAAACCTTGGAAAACAATTGCAATAGCTAATGGTGGTGATGAATGCTCTAAATGGCTAAGATAGTAAAAGTTATGGTGATAGTGGTATTTGTAGAGAAATAGTTGTGGAGAGAATTAGAGAACTTAATTAGAGAGCTCAAGTTTGTCAACTTGTAAAAAAATCCAAAGTAAACCCTTAGGTCTCTTTTTATAATCTTTTCAAAGAAATTACTAAGAGTGGTCACAAAAAAAATGAGAAGTTATAAGGAGAACACTTATGTGAAAATGACACCAATCATTAGAGAAAGAGAGAGAGAGAGAGAGAGAGGGAGGGAGGTTATTAACAGTAGTGATAGGATAAAAGTTATCTAGATGTTACACTTGAATAATGTTTTAGTTAAAAGAAACGAATACAGGTTACATGTCAAATATACTCAAAAATGCATTGTTTGTTAAGACAACTCTTGTGCACCTAGGAGAAAGTTAAAAAGTTAAGATTAGGCTTTTAACAATCTCTGAGGTTGCAAGCTTAGCTCTTTAAGTCATGTGTGAAGCAAACCCAAAAATATTGATAACCTTCCAAAGTTAGATCCACAATCTTCATATAGGTGTGATCTTGTTAATGATATGAATCATTTTATGCATAAGTAATCAGAGAGTGTTAGAACTCAAAAGGAGCACTATAAGAATGTAACTTTGAAGCAGTAAAACATTGGAAAATGACTGTTGGCTGCAGCTACCAAAGATTGTTATACTACACTACTGTTGTCAAAGAGCATTGCCGAAGAGTGCACTACTTCCGAGAAACATTGCCGATAAAGGATTGCATCATGGGAAGCTGGGGCCAAGGAGTGTTGCGTCAAAGAGCACTATTAACAAAATGTCCCTGCTAAAGAGCACTATTTTAAGAGTTGTACTTGTATGATAAATTATTAATAAAAAATAAGTTTCCAACGTCCTTCTATTTTAAGTAAATAAATAGTTAAATTTATAAAGTAAATCTTAGAAATTTAATGAAATAAGAATCAATAAGCTTTGGAGCAAGCAAAACCATTTCTACACCTTGGAGCTATGATTCTAAGGCCACTTGTAAAAATGGATTACACGACACATCCGGGAGCTAATGTTTAAGGTCAAACTGATAGACTTTCAAACATATTCATTACTAGCTTCAGACTAGAACTTGCAGATTTGGTAGGTTTTGAGTCCAACGAGTTGGTTCCAATAATTCATGAAAAAGATTTTCATATTAAATTAAAAAAATTAATATTAAATATAATAAATATTTAATAAAAACACGCATTAAAACCTTTTATTAGATTTAAAAGACAAAAAAAATATCACCACGTCCAATAAATTTTTTTAAAAAATAAACTTGAAACTATTTTTTTTATTTTTACCGGTTGAACACATTTTTCAAATAATTGTAAAAATATATCGAATCAAATAAAATTTTAATTCTCAGTTCGCCTGAGATTTCCCAACAACCATGGGAGCCTACAACGAAAATCAAAACACCTAATTGCCCAGCCACCGCGGGCACTTCTACTTTTACAATCAAAATTAATGTCAGACATTAAACCAATTATTCTCAAACTGTAGAGTACTACACAATTATTTTTAGCAAACCTCATACACCCGCTAGAACATAATTAAAAAAACTTCTTCATGAGGAGATTCTCCTTAGATCCCAACCCGTTTCCGATCAAGAACCATAAGATCGCACATAAAGCACCCAACATAGAAATAAAAAAGAATCCGCTGTTCCGCACTGTCGTCTTAGCTGTTGCAGCACCGTTAACTGCAGAAATATCAGTAATTCTAGCATTTAATCTCAGCCTAGACATTCGCTCAATAGCCTGATTTACCAAAGGACCCTCGGACGCAGAAGCTGGAGTTGTTGGTATTGACTCCAAAATCGACCACATAGCAGAAGAAAACCGGCTTCCACCACCACCACCGTCACCACTTTTGTCACCTTGGTCTTGATCAATACCATTGTGTACCAAACCTAAACACGACCAAAAATAACCATATATGGGTAAAATTTTACAGTTTAGCAGTATCACTTAAAGTAACTATAAATAAAATACTTGAATCAGAAAAGGTCTTGAAGCAGGCTAAAATTTCCCTTTTACAAAAGGCTTTTTCCCATTTTAACTTCTGCATGTCTAGCCAGCCATCCGTCTGATCCAGAAATCAGCAAGGATAAGCTAAGACAACAGCTTTGTCCCAAAACAAAAAAATTACATAGCTCAGTGAATGTGAGATAAGTTCACAAGTAAATGCATATTGATATTCATAGCTGTTCTACCTGCAATTGGCGAGACATTCCCAAGATTTGATCCTGATGGAGTGAAGACATTAGCACTCTCATCATGCGCCCAAAGTGAGCCATTAATCTGATCCATGCGTAGATGTTGATCCAGCTCGTTTCCAACAGACTGGAACTGCAACTGGTCATCCACCTGGTCCGTTGTTGAATAGGGTACCCACTGCTGATCCATCAAATTTATATTTGGAAAGGATGGATATTGATAACCCACCTGATTTAACATATTATCGCCTAAAGCATTCGATTGAGGCTGCAAGTGCTGATTATCACCAAAAGCATTAAATTGAGACTCTGATTGCTGATTATCCCCAAAGGTATTGAATTGATGCGGCAACTGTTGATTCATCAGATTTATATTTGAGTGGTGTTGAAACTGCCGATCCATAAAGTTTATGTTAGTTTGGGATTGCAAGCGCTGATCCATGAGGCTTATATTTGATTGGGATTCCAACGGGTAACTGACATGATTTATCATATTCTCATACGAGAATGAACCTGTTCCCTGATCAATAGGCCAGGGGCCCTGTGGAAAATCAACTGCATCATGGTACACGTCCACTTCACTTGGTCCATCCAACTCATTGAACTGCTGCCCATTCACCACAGGTTCCACAACATTGGAGTTCAAAAGTTGAGAACTGCTGAGATCATCAATTTCTAGGTAATCCAACTCGCAAAATTCAGGTACCTGTTCAAAGTGGCCAGGAACAGAGGTGACCTCAGGTGACTCGTGCAACTTTAATTGAGAAGCAGGTGGCTGGGTGAATTCGAAGCTTGCTTGGTCATGGTGAACCACACGTGACTCACGAAAGAGAACATCCCTCAGAGATGGGTCCATCATAGTACTTTGTGTCCCTCCATCGCCGACAACCGTAGGCAATACATAGCCAAAATGACCTTCTGGCAGTGGCAGTGCAGACTCATTAATTAATTGTCTCATATACTCCCCATCATCATTCGATAGACACCGAACTTGATCGTTAGCTTTTACATTATAACCAGAATTGGCCTCATTAGGTGGCATCACAGGGGTGATTGTAACTACAGGGTTACTGACATATTCGTCATCCCATTCTTCTTCTTTAAATGGTGCCCCATACTGTTCACCATTTTTAGGGCCAGGTCCACTTTTTTTGTACAATTTATATAGAGCATAATATTCCTAAAATGACAAAAAGAAGCACAGAATTAATAAACAGCTCATATACAGGACGATTAACAGGAAAGTTTCTTATGATACTTATTCAGCTGCATACCTTTACATTCTGGCATCTCTTCAGTTCCTCTTCGTCAAGGGTATACTCATGCATCACCCAATCAGTTCGCTCACCACTAGGTGCACGCCCTCTGTAGAAAACTAAAGTTTTCTTGACTCCAACTGTCCGAGAATCGCAGGTAACAGCACGATCCTTTCCTGTTGCCTTCCAATAACCATGTTCGGTTGCCCTGTTTGCCCTTGCCCCATTAGTAAATTTCCTGTCTCTAGGAGTGAAAAAGAACCATTGTCTATCCCCATTCTTCAGTATCGATTGTGCTGTAAAACAGTTTTTTTGTTCATTAGAAAACCGATAATACAATCAAATAAAGCAAAACTAAAAACTTAAATTAACAAAGATTATCTAGCACCTAACTTTGTCAAACAAACAATCTATCTGAAAACAACAGATGGCATCAAAAGGGAATTAACCTCATCACTGATTACATTAGCTTTCCTTAGATAAAACCAATCAGAGGTTTTAGCATACGTTAGCTTTAACAGAAGCAGAAGCACCAATGTGTTGGATGACTAAACAAATAAATTTCTAATAAAAACACATCAATCAACTCTAAAAAGCCGCAACGTCCAAATTGAAGCATGGAACCTGAATAAATCATACATGATAGTGCAGTTCCATCACCAATGTCATCAAATCAATTTTTACGTTTCAAATTGTCATCAAAATCAATTAATAACCAACAAAAGTAAAACAAAAATCATAACAACAATCAGTCCAATTGCTATGCAAACCAAAGCCAACGAAATCCAGGGATATTCTAAAACGAACAGATAAGAGCAGAGGCTTGTGCGCAGAAAAATCAAAGGCCATAGATGTGTTAACGGACTAGTATGATATGCTTAGCTAAACCTAACTCAACGTAAAATGTGAGTTTTAAATTTCATCTAAACTTATCTATATTTGCAAATAGATAATCTAAACCCATTTAATTTTATTCTTATTATTGTTTTTCTAATTTATTTTTTTAAAACATAATATTTAGTAATTTAATTTTTTACTAAATTTTAAATATAAATAATTTAATATATTTTTAATACTTAGACCATAATAATATACACATTTATTCTTTATACAATAAAAATTACATAATATATAAAAATAATAAATTAATACATATTGTATAATTATAAAATTGATAGGTATCAAGTTTTGAATGTTGTAGCTACGGCCCAAATAAAAGTATTTATAAGTCAAGCCTAATCAATTCGGGCCATATTTAAACATGATATTAAGATTAGTCATGGATGCCCATGCATAACCTAACCCAAAATATGACTCAAATTTTATTAAACTAATTTATATTAATAAATATATAATTTAAATTTATTTAAATCTGTTTATATTATATTTATTAATTCATTTTTTTAAAAGTTATTCTTTGATAATTTTTTATTAAATTTTAAAATATAAATAATTTAATATATTTTTTAATATTTCCATTATAATATGATATATATTATTTTTTATATATTAACAATTATATGATGTATAAATATAAAATTAATATATATTTATATAATTAAAAATAAAATAAATTAAACTAAGCTCCAACTTCAAATATTAAAATCAAAATCCAATTTATTTTTTTTAAATTTTTTTTAAACTTATTTTTTAAATCTGATATATTTATCTAAACTCATCAAATATTAAATAAATTTTTAATCTTAAATGAATAATATAATCCATTAATACCTTTAGACCCAATCCATTTTAACAACAGTTTAACTTTTTTATTGAAATTCGTCTTTTGAGTATAATTTTTTTATATAAACTTTTCAAATATTTGATAGCCCACTCCATGAGCCCCTCGCCGCATAATCCTCTCATAATACACACACATAAAAAGAAACAAATCAACAACAGATTAAAATCAAAACAAACCCAAAAAAAGCAACTTAAGCAAACTATAACACAGTCAACCACTAAAACTCCACCCTTTTATCTGCATCTGCATGTTAAAAGGTAAAACAAAGATTACTAATCAATGAAAAACATGTAGGCAGAAAAACAACGATTAATAATCAATAATTAACGAAAAAAAGTCAAAAACGAAAAATTTCAGTGTTAAAAGAATAAAAAGAAAATTTCACCGGGCAACTCCTCAGGATCCCACTTGTAAACATCAGTGTCCCTTATGATATCAAGCTTGAGCTTTTTTTTACAGATCTTCCTCTTTAAATAATAAAGAACCAGCTCTTCATCGGTTGGGTGAAAGCGAAACCCCGGTGGCCACACTTGATCGTCGCCCAAACATGAATCAGCGATCGCCGTCACTGTCATCTCTCTTGATAATAATAAAAAAAAAACTTTTTTTTCCACTAAACAGACAAAAAAAAAAACTTCTGACCAAGAAAGCTAAGAACTGATCAAGGAACGAACTCCTAAGCAAGAAATTTAATTTTACATGATATATAATTGGAAGCTGATCTTAGGGTAAAAATCTTAGAGGAGCTTTGAGATTATTTTTTTTCCTTCTCCGAAATTTTCTTCTGGAGAAAAAAAAAAAAGAGAGAGAGAGAGAGAGAGAGAGGGAACTGCAACTGAAGAAACAAAACTTAGAAGAGAAGCTAAAAGCGGGGATGGAGGAGGGAGTTTTATAGAAGACTTGGACATGGATTTTAAAAAACGGATTGGTTCGACCCGCTGGGTCCAAATCCAGGTACCGCTTATCTCATAACCCTTTTTGATCTTTTTATCTACAAAATCTTGAATCCCTTTTTGTCTGGAAATTTCCGTCCTTGAAAATATGAAATTTTGTTGACCCCACTAGGCCTACGCGGGTTACTGTTAGAAAATTTTAAAATTTTTTTATTTAAATTTTTGAATACTTTGAGAATTTATTTTATTATTTATAATATTATTAAATATTAAAAATATTAATTTATATATTTTAATAATTAAATTTATAAAATATTTTTTATTATTATGTAAAAATTCTTGTCGAAATAGTTCTATACCAATTTGTGCAAATCTTATTTAAAGCTCGATTAGGATGAATTATTAGACTAGATTCATAACACAGGTTAGCTAAATGAAATGCTTACCATTTATATTATTATTAAAATTTATTATTTACCGATATTTTTAAAAATTATACATATATTAAATAATTAAATATTCACCGTGATAAAAAATAAATTTTTATAAAAAATAAAAAAATAGGTGAAGACAAAAAATTGAATTAGTTTAAAAATCTGTTTCCCAATTCAAAACATTATTAAAATATTAAAAATATTAATTTTACATACATTATATTAATTTTACATACATTTATAATTAAATTTAAATAAAAATCTTAATTTTTAAGTAATAATTTTCATCGAGCTGGCTCAATCTAAATTTGTGAAAACCTTATCTAAAACTTGACCCGTACGAATCAAACCTGAAAAATAATCCAGCTAAGTCAAATAAAATACTTATCTTTTATATTATTATTAATATCTGTCATTTACCGATATTACCAAAAATTTTATATAAATATTAAATGTTGGACATCCACTTTTTCAAAGATAAAAAAAAAGTTAAAATTTGATTAAAAATAGTAAATCTTTTTTATCAAAAAGTAAGAAAAATAAGTGAAAAAAAATCGAATTTGTTTGAAAGTCCCTTTCACTACACATAACAAAATTAAAATATTAAAAATATTATTTTATATATTTATATTTAAATTTGAATTAAAATTTTTAATTATTTACTAATAATTCTTATCGAGTTGGTTCGATCCAAATTTGTGAAAGCCTTACCTGTGCAGATCAAATCTATTAAACCTGAAAAATAACACAGCTAAGTCAGATAAAATGCTTGCCTTTTATGTTATTATTAATATCTGTCATTTGTCGATATTTCTAAAAATTTTATATATGTATATTAAATGATTAGATATACACCATATCAATGATAAAAAAATAAATTTTTATAAAAAAATTAAAAAAATAGGTGAAGAAAAAAAACTGAATTGGTTTGAAAGTCCGTTTCCCTATTTATAACATTATTAAAATATTAACAATATTAATTTTACATACATTTATAATAAAATTTAAATAAAATTGTTAATTATTATGTAATAATTCTTATCGAGCTGGCTCAATCCAAATTTGTGAAAACCTTATCTAAAACTTGACCCGTACGAATCAAACTTATCAAACCTGAAAAATAACCCAGCTAAGTCAAATAAAATGCTTACCTTTTATATTATTATTAATATCTGTCATTTGCTGATATTTCTAAAAATTTTATATAAATATTAAATGTTAGACATCCACATTTTCAGCGATAAAAAAAAGTTAAACTTTTATTAAAAATAGTAAATCTTTTTTATCAAAAAGTAAGAAAAATAGGTGAAAAGAAGAATCAAATTTGTTCGAAAGTCCCTTTCACTACACATAATAGTATTAAAATATTAGAAATACTATTTTATATATTTTATAATTAAATTTAAATAAAAATTTTTGACTATTTATTAATAATTCTTATCGAGTTGGTTCGATCCAAACTTGTGAAAGCCTTGCCCATGCGGATCAAACTTATTAAACCTAAAAAATAACCTAGCTAAGTCAAATAAAATGCTTGCCTTTTATGTTATTATTAATATCTGTCATTTGTCGATATTTCCAAAAATTTTATATATGCATATTAAATGATTAGATATCCACCATATCAATGATAAAAAAATAAATTTTTCTATAAAAAAATTAAAAAAATAGGTGAAGGAAAAAAAACTGAATTGGTTTGAAAGTCCGTTTTCCTATTCATAACATTATTAAAATATTAAAAATACTAATTTTACATACATTTATAATAAAATTTAAATAAAATTGTTAATTACTATGTAATAATTCTTATCGAGCTGGCCCAATCCAAATTTGTGAAAACTTTATCTAAAACTTGGCCCGTACGAATCGAACTTACCAAACCTGAAAAATAACCCAGCTAAGCAAAAGAAAATGCTTGGCTTTTGTCATTTGTCGATATTTCCAAAAATTTTATATAAATATTAAAAGTTGGACATCCACTTTTTCTGAGATAAAAAAACTAAAATTTTATTAAAAATAGTAAATCCTTTTTTATCAAAAAGTAAGAAAATAGGTGAAAAAAAGAATCGAATTTGTTCGAAAGTCCCTTTCACTACTCATAGCAATATTAAAATATTAAAAATATTAGTTTATATATTTTATAATTAAATTTGAATTAAAATTTTTATTTATTTATTAATAATTCTTCTCGAGTTTGTTCGATCCAAATTTGTGAAAGCCTTACCCATGCGGATCAAACCTATTAAACCAAAAAAATAACCCAGCTAAGTCAAATAAAATGCTTGCCTTTTATGTTATTATTAATATCAGCCATTTGTCGATATTTCCAAAAATTTTATATATGGATATTAAAGGATTAGATATCCACCATATCAATGATAAAAAAAGTTCATAAAAAAATTAAAAAAATAGGTGAAGAAAAAAACTGAATTGGTTTGAAAATCCGTTTCCCTATTCATAACGTTATTAAAATATTAAAAATATTAATTTTTCATACATTTATAGTTAAATTTAAACAAAATTTTTAATTATTAAGTAATAATTCTTATCGAGCTGGCTTAATCTAAATTTACGAAAACCTTATCTAAAACTTCACCCGCACGAATTAAACTTATCAAACCTAAAGAATAACCCAGCCAAGTCAAATAGAATGCTTGCCTTTTATATTATTATTAATATCTATCATTATATTTCCAATAATTTTATATAGATATTAAATGTTGGACACCCACTTTTTTAGAGAAAAAAAGTTAAAATTTTATTAAAAATAGTAAATTTTTTTATCAAAAAGTAAAAAAATAGGTGAGAAAAAGAATTGAATTTATTCGAAAGTCCCTTTCACTACTCATAACAGTATTAAATTATTAAAAATATTATTTCATAAATTTTATATTTAAATTTGAATTAAAATTTTTAATTATTTATTAATAATTAATATCAACTTGGTTCGATCCAAATTTGTGAAAGCCTTAACCGTGCAGATCAAACCTATTAAACCTGAAAAATAACCCAACTAAGTCAAATAAAATGCTTGCCTTTTATGTTATTCTTAATATATGTCATTTGTCCATATTTTCAAAAATTTTTTACATGCATATTAAATGATTAGATATCCACCATATCAATGATAAAAAAATAGGTGAAGGAAAAAAACCGAATTGGTTTGAAAGTCCATTTTCCTATTCATAACATTATTAAAATATTAAAAATATTAATTTTACATACATTTATAATAAAATTTAAATAAAATTGTTAATTACTATGTAATAATTCTTATCGAGCTGGCTCAATCCAAATTTCTGAAAACTTTATCTAAAACTTGACCTGTACGAATCGAACTTATCGAACCTGAAAAATAACCTAGCTAAGTTAAATAAAATGCTTACCTTTTATATTATTATTAATATCTGTCATTTGTCGATATTTCCAAAAATTTTATATAAATATTAAATGTTGGACATCCACTTTTCTTTGAGAGTAAAAAAGCTAAAATTTTATTAAAAGTAGCAAATATTTTTTTATCAAAAAGTAAGAAAATGGGTGAAAAAAAGAATCGAATTTGTTCGAAAGTCCCTTTCACTACTCATAACAAAATTAAAATATTTAAAATATTATTTTATATATTTTATATTTAAATTTGAATTAAAATTTTTAATTATTTATTAATAATTCATATCGAATTATTTATTAAACCTAAAAAATAACCCAGCTAAGTCAAATAAAATGCTTGCCTTTTATGTTATTATTATATCTGTCATTTGTCGATATTTTCAAAAATTTTATATATGTATATTAAATGATTAGATATACACCATATCAATGATAAAAAAAATTTATAAAAAAAATTAAAAAAATAGGTGAAGAAAAAAACTGAATTGGTTTGAAAGTCCGTTTCCCTATTCATAACGTTATTTAAATATTAAAAATATTAATTTTTCATACATTTATAGTTAAATTTAAACAAATTTTTAATTATTAAGTAATAATTTTTATCGAGCTGGCTTAATCCAAATTTGCGAAAACCTTATCTAAAACTTGG
>JBBYHO010009517.1:0-13491 GCA_038382025.1 Adansonia gregorii
CATTTATGGTTATTTACTCTTTTACAATCTTATCAATTTTAATATTTATCTATCAGTTGTTAATAAGTCTAAAAATTGTCATATTATTTATTTAGCGTATGAGTTACGACGACCCTATTTTCAGTGGCAATATGAAAACCTTCGTGTGGAGAATGCAGAAGCAACCGATTGGATCAATAGGATCTCCTGAGAGAAGTGGGGACAATCATATGATGAAGAAAGATGATACGGACATATGACGACAAACTTGGCCGAATGTATAAATTCGGTGTTGAAGGGGACTCGTCATCTTCTTATAACCACTTTGGTGAAAGTTGCATATTTTAGATTAGCAAAATTATTTATGGTAATGGGGAATAAACAGATTGCAATGATGGTGGTCGAGCATAATTATTGTGAAATAGTCACAAAATGCAAGAAAATCGAAGAAAAGCTAACTCACACCTCGTTCAGGGGTTTACACGAACAAATCAATCTTTCTTGGTTGAGGAGTTAGAAAACCCTCAAGAGGGAGTTGTGGCTTCGACATACAAAGTAAATCTTAATGAGAGGTTGTATGACTGTAGGAAGTTTCAAGCACACAAATACCCATGTTCACATGTTGTTGCTGGTTGTGCTCATATCCATGGTGATTGCATGCTATATGTGGACAGTGTTTATAGACTAAAGACTACAAACAATGTTTATCGACATGAGTTTCAACGCGTCGGCAATGAAGCTTATTGGCCTAACTATAATAGTCCACAACTGTGCCCTAATCAAAAAATGCGAAGAGATCTAAAGGATGACCAAAATCAAGTTGAATTCATAATGAAATGGATCTTAGAGAGAGAGGCCAACCAAAGCGTTGTGGACTATGTAGGAATAAAGGCCATAACCGAAAAAATTACCTTTATCAAGTCGGCACATCGGGGAAAGTTTGCATCATTGATTATCACTTTCAATTTCATGGTATAAATGTTATTTTTTTTAATGAAATGCAATTAAAGTTATTGTTTATTTATCTTGCAACATAAATAATAGAAACACATATTATAGAAAATAACATAATTACTATTATAAAATATCTTTAAGATATAGTTATTAATTATTGTAAAATAATAATAACGGTATAATTCATTGAACATGTTACCTACATAATTATTCTAATATAAATTATATCAATGTAATATACATAATAAAATATTTTGTATTAATCACCTTCCAACATAAGAAACATAACATTTACAGCATTGTATAACACCCCAAAACGACATAACTGTAAAACTATAAGTATATAAACTGTATAATACAAGTGAGTAATACAAGGGGATATCTATTGACAGGGGGCTTATCGCACTGTGTAGAAAACAATACGGGGCTCTCCTATTACGTGGTGGCAATACTCTTCGTTTAACATTTTCATCTTCATTGCCACGTATGCCTCTAGTTTGATGTCTTTAGGCTCTTACTTCCACCGTCGGTGCATTTTTTTCATTGGTTTCTTCCTAAGTCGGCATAGAATCCCTATGTTCGCTCATAACCCTAGTAATGTCCGCCATATCAAAATAACCCTAACCCACTACCCATGGAAATAATACGTGTTAGGCCAAAATTAGGGAGGGTACCATTCTCCAAGTGGGCTCCAAACTGATATATGCTTCTTAGACATACTTCTAATTGCATAGGAGTCAAGAGGTTGGCATCTAACCTATTGATGGGCGGCTCTGGCTGATAGCACCTATCATTATCATGGTGGGCCGATAGCACCTATCATTATCATCCCCACCATGACTGAATGAATACCTGCGACTGGCTGATACCCCAAGATCACACTTTGGTTCAGGATGACTGAAGGATATCCTAGGTGCATTTGTAGCATAAACCTCTGTTAAAATAGGTTGATTCATCCTCCGACTAATTCCATGACATCGAGTACGCCTGTGAAGCTCCATAGGAGGGTTTAGATTTAAAGTTTGTTGATAATGTGAGCTACTTCTTACATCTTGAAGTCCCGACGATGGGAAAATAACTGGTCAGATATGAGTATAAAACCATATGATGTACTCATCTGATGGTCAAAAATTGTTGTACATAATTTCAGGACCTGAACAATTCATCTAGAAATTTTCTCCAAAATCGGATCCAATTTGCATGCCTTTCAGCCCAGTTTTCTGTATGATTACCGTGTATATCAACTCTGTAAACTTCGTCAAGGTTCACAGGTGGTTGGGGGATTGTTTGTTGCATCCCAAATTGGTGTAAGACCCTATCCAGCTGGTGCTAGTCCACAATCTGAAAACATATTAATGCTGTGTTTGCTCTCCAGGTGTGTCTATTTTGGAAGGCTTCTGATAAGAGGCATTCCACAATTTCATCTGCAATATATGGCCTTCATAGAAACTGTGAAATAATAGATAAAAATTAATACTAATCGTATGTAATAAGTTAGCTTAAAAATGCATGTACTTAAGGTAAACTATTATAAAATTTATCATATTATGTCCCATGCGATCCAGTCGTACTCTAATGGTTTCAACGTTCGTACTTGTATGACTAAACTGCTTCGGACTGCACTATTTATTGAAATACATGTAAAATATGAATAACCCGCATGCAAATGTAAGTTCTCGAAGAATAAATATAATACTTATATTTATTACCTTGAAAAAGGGGATAGACATAATTTTATCTAATTATCAACGCAAGAAATGGAAGCTGATGCCATGCCTATGACTGTAGCAGCATTAAACAACCATCTATGTCATGTGTCACCTCAATTGTTACATGATAGAGTTCCGTATACAAGAACCCTAAACATGCGAAACCCTAACTATACTTCCTTATTTCATTCAAATTTGCCAAAAGTGAAAGATACATCAAATGTACCCGATTTTTAAATTTATCGGGCATTAACATTCCACCAATGACGCGTAAAATATATGCTCGAGTAGTGAATTTCAGTTGTCGTTCAGTTGCATGTTCAGGGATATAATGAAACATTTCTATCAACCAAGTCATTTTGATAGTTGAAGCCTGAATGACGTTTTTAGGAGGGATCACGCCTAACAATTCTTCGAATAAAGCCTCCTGATGTAACAGACTTCCTCTGGTTACCTCCTTCCCATCAATTGGTAGACTCAGTTGAAGTGCAACATCCTCTAGTGTGATTATGCATTCACCGCATAGAAAATGAAATGTATGCATCTCAGGCCTCCATCATTCAACCAATGCACGTATCAGTCCGACCTCATATTGATAACGATTAACTAAGGCTGCATGGTAAAATCCGGTTCTTCTTAAATTATCTTCAATTAATAGATTCGATGGTTCAAAAGATGCTTTCCGTGATCGTGTTTTTAATCGAGTATCCTGTTCAAAAAGTGATTAATTCATTATTTGTAAAATTATAAGAAAGACAAATATATATATCACAAGTTCTTATGCGATTATTATCAACTTATCGAGCAAAATATTATTATCAGTTATCTTATTTATTCCAAATATAGTTTTGAACTTTAGGCTAAGAAAAACTTATAAGGTTGAGCTTTTTTTATATTAATAATTGACAAATAAAAATGTCAAATACTATTAGTATTTTATTTCTAAAAATTTCAAACTAATGGGAAAGGAAAAAATCCAAGCTACCATAATTTTTTTTAAAATTTTGCCAACACTATTATTTATTGTCTATTGAATTTTTTTTTATATAACTACCGACCCCACTTGACAGGTTCTAATTTCGAGAAGTCGATCCTGCTTACAGAAAGATCCATTTTCTACGATAACTCATTTTATCATTAACTTTTTTTGTGCTTATATATATATATATATACAAACATAACCCAAACGATGTGCTTGAAACTTAGCATTATAAATTAAATAAAAAATGAATTTTGAAGGCTTAATAAATTAATTATCAATCTTAATATTAAGAAAAGTATATTTAATAATCCTGGACAAATCAAATAATTGTAAAATGAAGGAGATTTTCAATTTTATTAAATTTTTGGAGATCTAGATTACCTAACAAGATTAAAACCCTACAGGTGAGAATAAATTTTTATCACTTAATCAAATTTTTAATTGATTGTAAAGATTAGTTAATCAAGAATTAATGATCTCTCATTTTTTTAATATGATGGAAATAAATATTATGTATACGTAATTGTATACTTTAATGATGTATGTTTTATCATTTGAAATAATGGCATTGAAAAAAGATTAGTTTTAAATATATCATTAACAAAATTTATAATTTAGTACCTCAGATAATACTCTTGATGATATATGATACTCTTTTAATTTCAATAACGATAATGATGATGACACAATTAAATTGATCAAAATTTTTCCTACAACAAAAAATTTCATTTAAATTCATCATTGCCTAGCCTTAAAACAAAATATTAAACTAAATTTCTACAAAAAAATCGCAGACCTTTGAAATATTTGAATGCTTCAAAGTTAAATTCAACTTCTTCTTTGCAATCATCAAGTGAACAAAAATTTAACTTAATTACAATAAAAATCAGTTTAATTATTACTAAATAATTTATATTTAATAATAAAAATTAAAACCACCCTAATATTTTAATAAAAATATTAACAAAATCAAACTAAATTATATGATTTTAAGATTAATTATTTAAAAAATTATTTCTAAAAATTAAAACCAATCTTATATATGATTAATTATAGTCAATATTAATGAACTTTTACAAATAAAAATAAAACATAATTACAAAAAAAATTATATAATCATAGTGAAAATTACTTTTACGAATAAAATTCAACCATTCTTGTAAAAAAGCTTTAAATCGATTACTTAACTTTCAATAACATCTTAACTTGATTATATTTTTCTTGATTTTTTTTCATTTTTTGATAAGAGGAGGGAGGGAGCTCCTTTTATAGAGGGCTCCCTTCGTCCCTCCATCAAACAAAGGTCATGGGTATTTTATCTGTGACCTTGAGGGATATGACTTCTGTCATATCCCTCTGTAAAAGCTGCTTCAGCTTAAATTATAAGGGTAAGGGTAATAACCCTTGTAATTTAATAAAAAGATTAAAAAAACAAAAAAAAAATTCCCATGCTTGGAAATTGCTATGTAATATGACGATTTCTCAATTATTTTTTTAATTTCTAATTTTCGATCACCAGATTTTGTAATTGTTTTTGCAATTGTTGAGAAATCATCTCATTTGACGATTTCTTACAATAAGTTAAAAAATCACCATCTGATTTAACAATTTCTCAATTAAAATTTACAAATTAAAAAATAACAATTTTTTAATTAATTTAAAAAATTAATCTATTTTAATAAATAATATAATAATAACTTATTTTTATAAATAAAAAAATTTATATTATTTACATAAAAAAACTGCCAGGCCGCCCCAATGAGTTGAAATTTTCATTTACAACCAAAGACTATATAAGTGATCAGGGTTGCGGAAATTCCCCAAAATTTTAGATTTAAATTAAAAATGATTTAAAAAAATACCTCGAAACCTGAATGTCAAAAATAGTGCTTAGAAATTGAATTGAATCCCACCATTTTCTCACCAGAACGGAAAAATTCGAAAATTTGAAAACCAATTTGTCTCTTCCATACCCGAAGATCCATCTTTGCATTGATCCGGAGGCAGATCCCACCACTAATTCCCGTGAGAAATTCAGGCTTTATGAAACCCAAGCGGTAACCATCCTTTTTCTTTTCTTTTGTTTCCTTTTATTTTCTTGTTAATTTGTTTTTTAATTTTGGTCTACATTAGCATCTGGTTGTCGTGGAACTGTTGTTGATTGTTATTGATAAAAATTTGGAAAAGAAATAGAGAAATTAAGGTTCTTTTTTTTTTTTTTTTTTTCATAAAATAGATTTTCAAGGCTTTTGTTCGTTTGTTAGGTTAAGTGGGCAGTTAGAGCAGAAACGACTAAAATCACGACATTTACAAGTAAAAAGAAAGAATGAAGCAATTCCCTTGAAGTTGAAGTAACTAAAATTACAATACTGGCTCTATTATATGAAAATTGATTAATAAAGAATCTTGAAACTTCTATTTGATTGCTGCTAAAAATCAAGTCTATGCAATTAGCTTACTGTTATGAATGGTTTTCGTTTCCTTTAGTTCAGGATTGAGGCATTTTTATGTAATTATTTTTCATATTTGGTTTCTTTAAATAGAGGTTTTATTTAATAGGGAGTGACAGGAACACAATTCTTTTGGGTGTTGAAAATTGATCGATCAGAGCCTTTTAATCTTAAAATCGGTGAAGACCCACTAGTTTATTCACCGCAAGAGATAAAAAACTTGCTTCAGTGGATTGCTGAGGGAAATCTTGCAACATGGGGCTTAAACCTTGTGACTAAGATTTTCGGGATTGTGGGTTAGTAACAATTTACACTCTTATATAAGTTATTTAAGGAATGGTTTCTGTTGGCATTCTGTTATATTTTTCCGGTTTAGGTTGCATCAAGTTTTAGGAGTCATATTAATTGATTGTGGTTACAAAGCGACGGCAATCGGATATATATGCGGTCATGCAATATATTAGCCAGTCGATTACAATTCTTCATGTTTCTATTCAATCTGATGTAGCACATTCTAAAATGGAGCTAAGTTTTTATCTCTTCACTTTGATTGCTTCATAGTTAGTTTTTAGAGTTGGTTGAAAAACCTGTCACATATTTGTTTTATAAAAACATTTATTCACTTTGAAAGTAGAACTGCCCATGATTATTCTGAGCAGTGTTTCAAATAGCAGTGGCATATCGATGTCATAGCCACTATTTTTCGCTAGCAGCACCGTCTGCCACAGTTAAATGCCTAAATGGCATTGTGATAAAAATTCACACCAATAATGGCCAATCGCGGCCGCAAATAGCGATGTAACAAAAAAATAACAGCCATAATGACCGCTATTTCCATTATACTGTTACCCTTTGAAAGAATTCAAGTTTAAAATGGAGAATAAGATGCACAGAGAAAGAAGAGCAGAAACCAGCAGCACAATTCACTATCATCAAATGACACAAACCAAACCAAAAAAATCAAAATCTCTTAAGTTCAAGCTTTCAGCAATTAACGTTTTTAATTTCTTATTCCCCAACTTTGGTTTGGCATGTCAAACTTGATGGCAAGAGAGGACTCGATCGAGAGTTGGGACTGGAGCAAGAAGGAGTGGCAGGATTGGAGCAGGCTGGGACTCGTGGCGTAGAGCACGAAGGAATTGAGAAAGTGGTGGAATTGAAGGAAGGACTGGCGCAAGAAGAGAAAGTGTTGCTGTCATGGTGGAGTGGCCTGGGTTGAGGGCATTGATATTTTAGGGGCATTGGGAGAGGAAGCTCTCAAGTGGGTGAAATTTGCTGGGATGTTTATTTGAGACGTGAGTGAGACTTTTAGGGGAATTTTTAAGAGAAATTTTAGGAGAATTTTAAAAATATTTTTAAATATAATTTTATTTAGGGAAATTTTAGGAATTTATAGAAAATGAAATTTGCATAATTTAAATAAAAATATAATAATAAAAATATAATTAAAGTTATATATGTTGAAATATAATTATTATATTTTTAAATTTGTATTATTAAATATGAATACTTGACATTTAACATATTTATATTTTGTTAATTATTATTATTATTCTTATACATTCATAGACATACAAATGTATACTTTTTTAAATATGAATATTTTACATTAATGATAAAAAAATTGTAAACAAATTTTTTATGTAAATAAAATATTATAGAGTGCTATAAACTACTTTAAAAATTATTAAAAATGAACTTTTTTTATTATAATTATAATAATTTAAGTTTTAAAATAATTGTGCAAATTTGAAAAAAATTCATGACCGTGATGACCGCAATGACGGCAACAACATCCGTTACATCCGCAATTGCGATATACGTGATGCAACGGAAAATGGGACCTCAACCGTAGCTTAAATCCTTGATTCTGACTTGTAACTGCAATGCCTGCATCCAATTTATGCATTTATCTCCTTTTTATTGCTAGAAATAGTTCTGCAAAATATGGATCAGTGTTGTCAAGGGTGTAAGGTGCAAACCAGGCACTAGAGCCCTTATATTGCCTCAAGCACAAGGCGCAAAAAAAGCTCTCACCTTGGTGTAGTAAGGTGCATTTTATATATGTGTGTTTTGTATGTATGTATCTATCATTCAATGTAAAAAAAAAAATATATATATATATATATATATAAAATAAGCTTAAGACATAAAATTATTATAATAACTCTAAAGAGTGCTGCAAGTTATCTACAAAACTTGCAATTTTTTTGTTGGCTAATATGCGTTATGTCTTTAAGGCCTCAGGCCTGTTGTTGAGCACTCATTTTTTAAAAAGTATAGTTTGATACTGGCCGCTTTCGTACTTGTAAAGGTACATGTGATAAAAAAAAAGTTCAAATTGAAGAGAATTTCAATTAGGCGGGCTTTTTTTTATGCCTATTGCCTTACAAAAAAGAGCTCTCAGGCCCATCAAGTGTGCGCCTAATCAAATGCACCTCGCCCAAAAGGTATAAGGCATTTTTGTTGTCGAACGCTGAGGCGCAAGGTGCAGATGCTCCTAGTCGCATGCCTTGACAACACTGATATGGATAGAATTGCAATTTGAAAATACCAAATTGTCGCTTTCTTTTTTTTTTTGGCCTTAGGATATTTTCATCCATGGTCTTTTTATTTTTCTTTAAAAAAAGCATATAAATGCTTTGGTGTTGCAGGAAAATAGATAATGGAGGAAGCTACTGTTTACTAAATCAAAGTATTCTATAACGAAATAAGAATTACATTGGTTATGCATAGGTGGAAAAGTCAGGAAGGGGATGCTAGGTTACTTGTATTTTGTGACGGTGCATTGATCCTAAATATTGATAAGTTCTAATTATTGAAGTGATTTCACTTCCCTTAGTAGTTGTGCTAGGTGGCATCTCTAGTTTCTTGGTTTCATTGTGATTATATTCTGGGGATTACAGAATTTTTTTACTACAGGTGAATTAATAGAGAAGCTTTGACACAGTAGAAACAAGGAAATCCATTATCTGTCCTACCATTTCTGGGCTGTTCTAATCTACTTTAATTTGATCGGAGATCAGTGACATGTCTGCTCCAATTGGAAAAACTACCCTGAGGCCTTATTTTCATGTTTTTGTAAGAACTTAGAGTGATTTGATGAGTGGACAATAAGCTTTCAAGTTTAAAGAGTAATAATTTCCAATCTTGAACTCCATCTAGTGCTATCTATTTTGTGTAGTCCTGTTCGGATATTTATCTCTTCCAATCAAATCTTGCATTCTTGCTATCTTTTTAAGACCATTAAGTAATTAATTGTTGTCATGAAAATCCATCCGTATATCTATATCACCAATGATAGTCACCATCTTGCTATGTGGTTTTTCTCAGCAACTACATTAGCAAAAATGTGAAAACTAAATGATCTTGTAGGTATGCTATGTTGTAGGCTTCACCTAAATACTTTGGTTTGTAATTTGCTATAAGTTTTATTTTTTCTCTTCTTCACGTACATTTCACATCATTCCTTATTCTCGCTTTTTAATGGCATTTTAAGTATTCTTTTTGTTTTTGCTTTAGGTACAAGAAGCTGCTATCCATTGTGGATTTGACCAAAGATTTTTTCTCAAGCTATGCATATCCCATAATGCAAAGTTTGCAAAAAAAATGTTTTATCCATGGGCAAAGAAGGGATGCCATATGATAATATAGTTGTTTGAAATGCCTATCTAACAGAAGCTATGTGATCAAGATGCAGCCATACTATTTGGACAACAGCATTAGTTCATGGGTATTTTAAACAGGTACTTCAAAATGTTGACTGCATCTCTTTCTCTTTGGTGGGCTGCTTACATTTTCAATTTACTTTTTGTTGAATTAATGTTCACTTCAGCATGATCTTTTGTTTCCTGTTACTATCGATTTATTGCTGCAAGTTGTAATAAGCACTCATTTATGTCTTGTTAGATTCATCTTGTCTTATGTATATTATCATAAGCATTTGGTTATTTTTTCTTGCTATGCCAGCTTCTGTTTATATTCTTGGTACAGTTGTATCAGTACGTGGACTAGAAAAATTGATGGTTCAGATTTTTAAATGAGATGTAAATTCCTACAAACTATAATTAAATAATCTGGAATCAAAAACATGAAGTGAAATTATGGACAAGTTGGTGATATAATTCACTGCAAATTTGATAATATATGTTACAATTCCGTGAGAAACATTGGTTACTATTCCTATCATTCTTTTTTAATTTTATTTTAAAGGAAGCTGACATTTGATGGTTAATTTTATTTTGATGGAGCTAAAAGTCTTTGGTTAAAAGGATACGTTGCTCTTGTATATGAATCTTCTTTTAAGCTGGCTATAATGCCTGTTCAATATTCAACCAATTCTCTTGTTTTTTTTGGTTTTGTGCTACTCCTAACTGCAGTCTAGGCTATCAATCTTTGGGAGGGACTTTACTGTTACCCTAGTTTCTAGACAGTCTCGGCTTTTTGCTGGAACACGGTAAGGTTTGCTTTGCATGCATCTTTCAACCTTTTATTTCCAAACCATTAACCATTGGAATATGTTGGTAGAAGATTTCAACTTGAAGATCTGCATTTCATTTGGACATTGTTTTCTTTACTCGGTTTGCATATGACTAATTCTAAGAGCCTGGTGCATGAAATGTTACTATTAACTTTTGTTGAAAAATGTTTAAAAACAAAAATAATTTTCTTCTTTTTCTTGGTTTACTCTATTTATAATTTGAGGCATGTTGGTAACACTGTATTAGTCTGTCATGCCTCAAACCAAGGCATAACAGATGCCACACATTTGCGAGATTTAATCTCACAAATATGCAAGGCAACCAACTAACCAAAATGAAATTCAAAACAATATATATCTTTATAAAATAAAAGAAATTGAATTGTTTTAAAAAAAATCGAATGCAATAAAATGAAATTTATAAGTATAACAAAATGTTTGAAATAAAAATGTGAAACCTTTAACAGTCTATCAAATAATAGTCTCCTAATTGTAGTTTTTTTTTGTATGAAAATCTAAACAAACATATACTAAACTTTGAAACGTCACTCTCCGATATTTTCGTGTGTCGGTTCATATTCGGAACTTGTAAAATATTAAAGAATATAATGAGTACAACTACTTAGTAAGCCACTGACATTCTTTCAGTTGGGTTAAACATACTCAAAAATTATGAGGCTAAAACAACGATTTGAATTAAGAAATACAAAATTTTGGGTAATCTTTTATTTATAAATAACTTATTTCAAAATAATAATATGAGAAATATATTTAAACGAAATTCTTATGCTTAAATCTTTAAAATATATATAATCTATTTATCTATTTATTTATCTCCTTTTATAACCTATGGACAAAAACTATTATTCTAAACTAGTGGCACGGTTCAAAACAAAAATTAATATTTTTAACCGGTGGCACGGTTCGAAATAAAAATCACTATTCTAAACCGGTGGCATGGTTCAATACAAAAATCATTATTCTTAATCGGTGGCACGGTTTAATACAAAAACTATTATTTTTAACCGGTGGCACGGTTCAATGTGAAAAACCACTATTCTTAACCGGTGGCGCGTTTCAATACAAAAATCACTATTTTTAACCGGTGGCACGGTTTGAAATCGGTTCTTAATCACAAAGTACATGTCGACATGGTTAATAATTAACCCTCATTGGCAAGGTTCAAGCATAGCATATCGAGAGAGTATTCAAAACAAAAAAAAAAAAAATTAGATTACCCATAACGTAATACGTTTATTTATCGTATTTAGAAACAAGCACATTTTATACACAAAATATTTGTCATGCACATATATATAAATTATCAAGTAAACCGCTTAGCAAAATTGAAATAGGAAAAAGAAATATACGGATAAGTAGCACAATATTTTTTTTCAAATCCAAATCTAAACTATAGATTTCATGCTTAACCCGATTTACTAAAACATGGGACAAAATAACATATATTTTTGCATATATGATGTAAAAATATTTAGGATTGATTTTTCAAAGATACAATACTGAAAGAATATCGAGTCACTTACTTGATTCGCTAAACTGACACTTAATTCACAAATCGCACAATTCTTTTAATAGCCTAAAGATTAAGAAAAATATATATATATATATATATATCTAAAAATCAAAACTTAGCAAAATATAAATTTAATAACGAACAACTTTTTGTTGGTCATTCGAAGACATTTGGGTAGTGTGGCAACTTTTTTGACAAATCAAAATTTTCTTAATGATAAAATATTTAAAACTACGTAAAATTGAAAAATTAACAATTAAAACATAAAATCAGTATCAATGTGAACTTTATGAAAATATAATTAACTCCTATATATAAACATATAGAATTTTCTCAAAAGCAAGTAAAATAAAGATAATTTCATAAATATGTATTTAAATGTATAAAAATTCCCTAAAATTAGTAAAATTGATATTAATACTATTTTTAACTAAAAATATTTTATTTTGGCTGAATTAAGCTTTAAAAAAATTTAAAAATGAATTTTTTTTCCAAATTTTAAAATCTAAAAATTCTATGATCGTTTTGCTTTCTTGAAGCAATTATAAAACTAAATTCATGCAAACATTGATGCTGTTTAAAACCACAATTCAACCTAGAGATATAATACTATAACACAAAATTTTATTTCGACAGAAACAGCTTCATATAAACTAAGTTTCAGGGGTTTAAACTTTCAAAATCATCACAAACAAATTTCAAACTTTTTTGGGTTTTCATATTGATAGATTCAATTAGCCTACTTTGGGGCTTTGGTTGTTTTCACACAAAAATCGTATGACATTTCATATTTCGTACTATGAAATCTATCTAAGTTTCACCAAAAATAGTAACCAGCCAATGATTTTCTGATGACCTAAAGTTGGCTGGTCAGAATAGTTAGAAAACCTAAATCAATAACCAAACAAAATCATAACTTTTAAAATACTCAACCAAATGAAATGCCACACTAATCGTTTGAAAGATCTCAAATAGACTTTTATACGGGTACCCATAATGTCACTGAAAAGTCATAAAAAATTTTCAAAATATCAAAATGCTTTAAAATAAGACATGAGTTCTATGAAACTTAATAAAAAATATAAGATTTTAACAAAAATTAGGCAAAATCTTACCAAATCCATGTTTTCCATGATAAATTTGTCTCTCTTTTGCCTTTCTTCTTCTTCCTTAGGGTTAGACTCTCTCACAGCCTTATTTGACAAAAATAACATAAGTCTTGTAACCCTAGTTTTTACTATTTTTATTAGGCTAAAAACTTTAGTAAATTAAACTGAGCCTTAATACAAAACTAAAGTTGGGCTAACTACTTAATAAAGTAACTAGATATTTTTTTTGTGGGCTTTACATCCTCCCCTCCTTAAAAAGAGTTTAGTCCTTTAAACTCATACATTGGCTCTTAA
>JBBYHO010009559.1:0-11537 GCA_038382025.1 Adansonia gregorii
AAATCTTTTTCATCAAAACCTAGATTATTTCTATAAAATTCATGCATTAGAAGAGGGTTATATTGAAATAACGACAAGTTAAGATCAAAAGAATCAAAACTGAGATAAGACATAGCTATTTAGGTACCGATTTCAAGCATCATGAAGAGGTTCATACCTCATCGCACGTAACCAACTCCCAAAACCTAACGGCAAATCTTTGCATTACATAGACCACGGGATCGATGTTTTGAGTTTCGTAACTCAAAACATAGGTTTTAATAGGCATCCGATCATGCCTAGCCCGAAATAATCAGTGGTGACTCCAAACGTTGGCCATTTTGGGATGGTCATATGAGACCAATAAGATAAGTGATTCATCTTATGGTCCCCATCACTATATAATAAGTCGAGAATCCATACATTCTCGTTCTCATCACATCACTAAAGAATAGTCTCAAACAAGAAGACATTTGCAAGTCAAGAAGGTATTTTAAGCCGTACGCACTCATAGATCCACGAGGATCCACGTCGGGGTACATTGTGATAATAATAATGCTTTGGTTTCACAAAAAAAAGCTTTCTTTCCATCATTTTTGTTAGAATTAAAGATCATCTCTTAGATGAGATAAACATTGATTCTCATAATAATCTTTTTTCTTTTTTTAATTAGTCCTTAAAAACACATTCTCCTCGCTAGGATGCATTATATTAATGCTTCAGTTGCCCAAGAAAAGATTTTCTTTTCTTTATTCTCCTCATTAGGATGCATTATATTAATGCTTTGGTTAACAGGAAAAACTTTTTTTCCATTAATTTTCCTTAGAATCAAGGTTCATCCCTCAGATAAGATGAAAATGGATTCTTATTAAAAATCTCCATTCATTTTGCCATTGGGCTACAAAAACACATTCTTCTTATTAGGATGCATGATAGTGATGCCTTGATTTCTTAACAAAAGCTTTTCCTTCCATCATTTTCTTTTGAATCTACCTTTAAATGAGACGAACATGGATTCTTTTAATAATCCCCATTTATTTTGTAATCGGGCTATAAAAACACGTTCTCGTTAGTAGGATGCATGACATTGATGCTTTCATTTCTTAGGAAAAGTTTTTCTTTCCATAATCTTCCTCATAATCAAAGTTTGCCCTCAGATGAGATAAACATGGATTCTTATAGTAATCTCCATTCTTTTTGTGATTGGGCTAGAAAAACACATTCTTTTGATTAGGATGCATGATGTTGATGCTTTGGTTTCCCAACAAAAGCTTTTCTTTTCGTTATTTTCCTTAGAATCAAAGTTTTTCCCTTTGATGAGACAAGCATGGATTCTCTAACAATCTTCATTCACTTTGTGGTTAGGCTATAAAACACATTCTCCTTAATATAATGCATGATATTGATGCTTTTGTTTCACAAGAAAAACTTTTATTTTCGCCATTTTCCTTATAATCAAAATGCATCATTCAGATAAGATGAACATGGATTCTCATAATAATCCCTAATTTTTTCGTGATTAGGCTGTAAAACCATATGATGCATAATATTGATGCTTTGGTCTTACAATAAAAGTTTTTCTTTCCATTATTTTCCTTAAAATCACTATTTATCCTTTAGATGAGATGAACATCGATTATGGCAATAATTTCTATTCCTTTTTTGATTGAGCTATAAAAACACACTGGTTTTATTAGGATGCAAGACATTGATGCTTTGGTTTCCAAACAAAAGTATTTCTTTCCTTTATTTTCGTTAGAATAAAAGCTTATCCCTTAGATAAGACAAACATGGATTCTTGTAATAATCTACATTTATTATATGATTAAGCTATAAAAGCATATTTTTGTCCTTAGGATGCATGACATTGATGCTTTGTTTTTCCAGTGAAAGTTTTCCTTTCCATCATTTTCCTTAAAATCAAAGTTTCATCCCTTAGATGAAATGAATAAGGATTCTCGTAAAAATCTCCGTTCTTTTTGTAGTTGGGCTACAAAAACATATTCTTTTTACTAGGATGCATATATTGATGCCTTGGTTTCCTTAGAAAAGCTTTTCTTTCTATTATTTTCCTCAAAATTAAAGTTCATCCATCTGATGAGATGAACATGGATTCTCGTAATAATCTTCATTCATTTGGTGATTGGGTAATAAAATCACATTCTCCTCATTAGGATACATGACATTAAAGCTTTGGTTTCGCGTGAAAAGCTTTTCTTTCCATTATTTTCCTTAGAAACAAAGTCCATCCCTTAGGATGCATGATATTTATGCTTTAGTTTCCCAAGAACAACCTTTTTTTACCTTATTTTCCTTAAAATCAAGGTTTGTCCTTCAGATGAGATGAACATAGATTCTCATAATAATCTCTATTCATTTTGTGATTAGGTTAAAAAAATGCATTCTCTTCTTTTGGATGCATGATAATGATACTTTAATTTCGCATATAAGCTTTTATTTCCATCATTTTCCTTGGAATTAAGGCCTGTACTATAGATGAGAGTATGGATTCTAGTAATAATCTCTATTTTCCTCGTGATTGGCTGTAAAATCATATTCTCTTCTTTAAGATGCATGATATTGATGTTTTAGTTTTCCAAGAAATATTTTTTTCCATCATTTTGCTAAGAATAAAAGATCACCCCTTAAATGATGTAGACATGGATTCTTCTAATATTCTCCATTCTTTTCCTAGTTAAGTGATAAAAACTTATTTGCCTTATTAGGGTGCATGATATTGATGCTTTGGTTTTACAACAAAAGCTTTCTTTCCATCATTTTCCTTAGAATCAAAGTTTGTCTCTCAAATAAGACGAACATGGATTCTCATAATAATCTCCATTTTTTTGTGATTGGGCTATAAAACACATTTTCCTCATTAGGATCTATGATATTGATGCCTTGGTTTCCCGACAAAAGCCATTCTTTCCATCATTTTCCTTATAACTAATGTTCATCCTTTAGATAAGATGAACATGGATTCTTGTAATAATCTCTATCATTTTTGTGTTTAAGCTATAAAACACATTCATCTTATTAAGATACAGGATATTGATGCTATGGTTTCCTAGCTATTTCTATCGTTTTCTTTAGAATCAAGGTTCAACATGGATTCTTATAATAATCTCTTTTTTTTTTTTGTGATTGGTCTATAAAAACACAATATCTCTATCAAGGTGCATGACATTAATGCTTTGGTTTCTAGGAAAAAGCTTTTCTTTCCATCAGTTTCCTCAGAATTGAAGTTCATCCCTCAAAAAAGATGAAATAGATTCTTATAATAATCTTCATTCGTTTTACTTATATAAAAACATACTCTTCTTGTTAGGATGCATGACATTAGTGCTTTGGTTTCCATGAAAAAGATTTTGTATCCATCATTTTGCTTAAATCAAAGTTCATCCCTTAGATGACATGAACATGGATTCTCATAATAATCTCCATTCATTTTGTGATTAGGCCATATAGACACATTTTCTCATTAGGATGCTTGATATTGGTGCTTTGGTTTTATAGCGAAAGCTTTTTTTCCATCATTTTCCTTAAAATCAAAGTTAGTCCCTTATTTGAGATGAACATGGATTTTCATAATAATCTCTATTCATTTCGAGATTGGGCTATAAAAACACATTCTTCTTATGATTATGCATGATATTTTTGAAGAAAAGCATCTGTTTCTATCATTATTCTTAGAATCAAAGTTCGTCTCTCAAATGAGACAAATGTGGATTCTTGTACAAGCCTTCATTCTATTTGTGATTAGGCTACAAACACAAATTCTCAAGATTAGGATGCATGATATGCTTTGGCTTTCCAACAAGAGCTTTTCTTTCCTTCAGTTGCCTTACAGTCAAAGGTTGTCCCTTATATGGGACAAACATGGATTCTCATAATAATCTCCAATTTTTTGCTACTGGTTTTCCGAGAATAATTTTTCTTTTTGTCATTTTTCTTAGATCAAAGTGCATTCCTTAGATGACACGAAAATGGATTCTCATAATAATCTCTGTTCTTTTTGTCATTAGGCTATAAAAACATATTCTCCATATAGGATGCATGATATGAATGCTTTGGTTCTACAACAACAGCATTTCTTTCCATCATTGACCTTAGAATCAAAGTTCATCCCTCAGATGAGATGAACATTGATTCTTATAATAATCTCTACTCTAATTGTGATTAAACTATAAAATACTTTCTCCTCATTAGGATCTATGATTTTGATGCACTGGTTTCCAATCAAAATCCTTTCTTTCCATTTTTTTCTTAGAATCAAAGTTCAACCATTAGATAGATGAACAATGATTCTCCTAACAATATGAATTCATTTTTTTATTGGGCTACAAAAACACATTCTCCTCTTTAGGATGCATGATATTGACACTTTGGTTTTGCAATAAATATTTTCTTTTCAGCATTTTCCATAGAATTAAAGTTTGCCCCTCAGATGAGATGAACGTACTCTCATAATAATCTCCATTCTTTTTGTGATTGACCATAAAATCATATTCTCCTTATTATGATGCATGATATTGATGCTTTGTTTTTCCAAGAAAAGTTTTTCTTTCCATTATTTTACTTGGAATCAAAGTTCATCCCTTAAATGACAAAATATGGATTCTCGTAATAATCTTTGTTCCTTTTGTAATTAGGCTATAGAAACACATTCTCCTTGTTAGGATGCATGATATTAATGCTCTGGTTTTATGGCAAAAGCGTTTTTCCACCATTTTTCTTAAAATTGAAGTTCATCCTTTATATGAGATAAATATGGATTCTTATAACAATCTCCATTCTTATTGCAATTGGGCTATAGAAATGCATTCTCCTCATTAGAATCTATGATATTGATGCTTTGGTTTCCAAACAAAAGCCTTTTTTTCTAGCATTTTCCATAGAATCAAAGTTCATCCCTCTGATGAAATGAATATTTGTTTTCCTTAGATACAAGGTTTATCCCGTCAATAGGACAAACATGGATTCTCATAATAACCTCTATTCATTTTGTGATTGGGCTATAAAAACACATTCCCCTCATTAGTATGCATGATATTAATGCTTTTGTTTCACATGAAAAGCACGTCTTTCCACCAATTTCCTCATAATCAAAGCTCCTCCCTCAGATGACACGAATATGGATTCTCACAAAAAATTCCATTCCTTTTGTGACTAGGCTATAAAAACACATCCTCCTCTTTAGAATTCATGGCATTGATGCTTTGGTTTCACATGAAAAGCTTTTCATCCCATCATTTTCTTTAGAACTGAAGTTCATCCATAAGATGAGATGAACAAGGATTATCATAATAGCTTCTGTTCGATTGGGCTATAAAAACACGATGCATGATGTTGATGCTTTTGATTCATAAGAAAAGCTTTTCATTCCATTGTTTTCCTTAGATACAAAGTTCATCCTGTCGATAGGATGAACATGGATTCTCATAATAATATCTATTCATTTTGTGATTAGGCTATAAAAACACATTCCCCTCATTAGTATGCATGATATTGATGTTTTGGTTTAACATGAAAAGCTTTTCTTCCATCATTTTCCTCAGAATCAAAATTCCTCCCTTAGATGACATGAAAGAGGATTCTCACAAAAAACTCCATGCCTTTGGTGATTGGGCTATAGAAACACATTCTCCTCAATAGAATTCACGACATTGACGCTTTGGTTTCATATTAAAAGCTTTTTTTCCCATCATTTTCCTCAGAATAGAAGTTCATCTGTAAGATAATTAACATAATAACTTCTATTCATTTTGTGATTATGCTAAAAAAAAACATTATTCTTGTTAGGTTGCATGATATTGATGCTTTGAATTCATAAGAAAAGCTTGTCATTCATTGTTTTCCTTAGATACAAAGTTTATCCCGCTAATAGGATAAAAATGGATTCTCATAATAATCTCCATTCATTTTGTGATTGGCTGTAAAAACACAATCCCCTCATTAGTATGCATGGCATTGAAGCTTCAGTTTTACATGAAAAGCCTTTTTTTTCGTCATTTTCCTCAGAATCAAAGTTTCGCCCTTAGATGACATAAGCATGGATTCTCGCAAAAACTCCATTCCTTTTGTGATTGGGCTATAAAAACACATTCTCCTGACTAGGATACTTGACATTAATGCTTTGGTTTTACATGGAAAGCTTTTCTTCCTATCATTTTCCTCAAAATCGAAGTTCATCCATAAGATTAGATGAATAAGGATTATCATAATAACTTTTATTCATTTTGTGATTGGGCTATAAAAACACATTATCTTCATTAGGATGCATGATATTGATGCTTTAGATTCCTATGAAAAGCTTTTCATTCCATTGTTTTTTTTTTAGATACAAAGTTCATCCTGTTGGTTGGAAGAACATGGATTCTCATAATAATCTCCATTCATTTTGTGATTGGGCTATAAAAACACATTCCTCTCATTAGTATGCATGATTTAATGCTTTGGTTTCACATGAAAAGCTTTTCTTCCCATTATTTTCCTCAAACATAAAGTTCATCTATAAGATGAGATGAATAAGGATTACCATAACAACTTCTATCCTTTTTGTGATTGGGCTATAAAAACACATTATCCTTATTAGGATCTAAGATAATGATGCTTTAGATTCATAAGAAAAGCTTTTCATTCCATTGTTTTCCTTAGATACAAAGTACGTCCTACCAACAAGACAAAAAAGGATTCTTATTATAATCTCTATTCATTTTATGATTGGCCTATAAAAACCCATTCCCCTCATTAGTAAGCATGATATTGAAGCTTTGGTTTTAACATGAAAGGATTTTCCTTTTGTCATTTTCCTTGGAATCAAAGTTCCTCCCTCAGATGACATGAACACAGATTCTCAGAAAAAAACTCTATTCCTTTTGTGATTAGGCTATAAAATTGCATTCTCCTCATTAGAATTCATGACATTGATGCTTTGGTTTCACATGAAAGCTTTTTTTCCCATCAATTTCCTTAGAACCAAAGTTCTTCCATAGGATGAGATGAATAAGGATTATCATAATAACTTCTATTCGTTTTGTGATTAGAAAATAAAAACACATTATTCTCATTAGGATACATGATATTGATTCTTTGGGTTTATAAGAAAAGCGTTTCATTCCATTGTTTTCTTTAGAAACAAAGTTCATCCCATCGATAGGATGAAAATGGATTCTCATAATAATCTTCATTTATTTTGTGATTGGGCTATAAAAACACATTCCCCTCATTAGTATGCATGATATTGAAGCTTTGGTTTTGCATGAAAAGCTTTTTTTCCATCATTTTCCTTAAAATCAAAGTTCCTCCCTCAAATGACATTAACATGGATTCTGACAAAAAAACTCTATTTCATTTGTGATTGGGCAATAAAAACACATTCTCCTCACTAGGATACTTGACATTAATGCTTTGGCTCCACATCAAAAGCTTTTCATCCCATCATTTTCCTCAGAACCGAATTTCATCTAAAGATGAGATAACAAGGATTATTATAATAACCATTATTCATTTTGTGATTGGGCTATAAAAACACATTATCCTCATAAGGATGCATAATATTGATGCTTTGGACTCATAAAAAAGGATTTTCATTCCATAGTTTTCCTTAGATATAAAGTTCGTCTTGCAAATAGGATGAAAATGGATTCTTATAAGAATCTCCATCATTTTGTGCTTGGGCTATAAAAACACATTCCCCAAATTAGTATGCATAATATTAAAGCTTTGGTTTTACATGAAATGCTTTTCTTTCTATCATTTTCCTCAGAATCAAAGATCCTTCCTCAGATGACTAAGCATGGATTCACACAAAAAACTCCATTCCTTTTGTGATTGGGCTATAAAACACATTCTTTTCATTAGAATTCATGGCATTGACACTTTGGTTTCACATGAAAAGCTTTTCTTCCCATCATTTTCCTTAGAACTGAAGTTCATGCATAAGATCAGATGAACAAGGATTATCGTAACAACTTCTATCTATTTTGTGATTAGGCTATCCTTTTAGGATCCATGATAATGATGCTTTAAATTCATAAGAAAAGCTTTTGATTCCATTATTTTCCTTAGGTACAAAGTTCATCCCATCAATAGAACGAACATAAATTCTTGTAATAATCTTCATTCATTTTATGGTTGGGGTATAAAAATATTTCCCCTCATTGGTATGCATGATGTTGATGCTTTGGTTTCATATGAAAAGCTTTTCTTTCCTTTATTTTCCATAAAATCAAAGTTCCTCCCTCAAATGACATGAACATGGATTCTCACAAAAAAACTCGATTCCTTTTTTGATTGGGCTATAAAAATGCATTCGCCTTATTAGAATTCATGACATTGATGCATTGATTCCACATGAAAAGCTTTTTTTTCCATTATTTTTCCTCAGACCCAAAGTTCGTCCATAGGATGAGATGAACAAGGATTATTGTAATAACCTATATTCATTTTGTCATGTGCTATAAAAACACATTATCATCATTAGGATGCATGATATTGATGCTTTGGATTCATAAGAAAAGCATTTCATTCCATACTTTTCCTTACATACAAAGTTTGTCTCGCCCATAGGATGAAAATTGATTCTCATAATAATCTCCATTTATTTTGTGATTGGGCTACAAAAACACATTTCCCTTATTTGCATGCATGAGATGAAGCTTTAGTTTTACATGAAAAGCTTTTCTTTCTGTCATTTTCTTCATAATCAAAGTTCCTCCCTCAAATGACATGAACATAGATTCTAACAAAAAAACTTTATTTCTTTTGTCATTGGGTAATAAAAACACATTCTCCTCACTAGGATACTTGACATTAAAGCTTTGGCTTCACATAAAAAGCTTTTTATCCCATTATTTTCCTTAGAACCAAATTTCATCCATAAGATGAGATAACAAGGATTATCGTAATAACTTCTATTTATTTTGTGATTGGGCCATGAAAACACATTACGCTCATTAGGATGCTTGATATTGATGCTTTGGACTCATAAGAAAGGATTTTCATTCCATAGTTTTCCTTAGATACAAAGCTCATCCTGCTGATAGGATGAAAATGGGTTCTCATAATAATCTCCATTTTTTCTGATTGGGCTATAAAAACACATTCCCCTCATTAGTTTGCATAATCTTGAAGCTTTGGTTTTGCATGAAAAGCTTTTCTTTCCATCATTTTTCTCAAAATGAAATTTCCTTCCTCATATGACACGAACATGGATTCTCATAAAAAACTCCATTCCTTTTGTGATTGGGCTATAACAACACATTCTCCTTATTAGAATTCATGACATTGATGCTTTGGTTTCACTTGAAAAGCTTTACTTCCCATCATTTTCCTCAGAGCCAAAGTTTATCCATAAGATGAGATGAACAAGGATTATCGTAACAATTTCTATCCATTTTTTGATTGGGCTATAAAAACACATTATCCTTATTAGGATCCATGATAATGATGCTTCAGATTCATAAGAAAAGCTTTTCATTCAATTGTTTTCCTTAGATACAAAGTTTATCCCACCGTTAGGACAAACACCGATTCTCATAATAATCTCCATTCATTTTATGATTAGGCTATAAAAACACATTCCCATCATTAGTATGCATGATATTGATGCTTTGGTTTCACATGAAAAGCTTTTCTTTCCATCATTTTCGTAAGAATCAAAGTTCCTCCTTCAAATGACATGAACATGGATTCTAACAAAAAAACTCCATTCTTTTTTTGATTGGGCTATGAAAACACATTTTCCTCACTATTGTACTTGACATTAATGCTTTGGATTCACATGAAAAGCTTTTCATCCCATCATTTTCCTCAAAACTGAATTTCATCCATAAGATGAGATGACAAGGATTATCATAATAACTTCTATTCATTTTGTGATTGGGCTATAAAAACACATTCCTTATTAGGAGGCATGATATTGATGCTTACGATTCATAATAAAAGCTTTTCATTCCATTATTTTCCTTAAATACAAAATCCATCCCTCTGATAGGATAAATATGGATTCTCATAATAATCTTCATTCATTTTGTGATTAGCCTATAAAAACACATTCCCCTCATTAGTATACATGATATTGATGCTTTGGTTTCACATGAAAAGCTTTTCTTCCTATCATTTTTCTTAGAATCAAAGTTCCTCCCTTAGATAACATGAACATGGATTCTCACAAAAAACTTTATTCCTTTTGCGATTAGGCTATAAAAACATATTCTGTTCATTAGAATTCAAGACATTGATGCTTTGGTTTCACATGAAAAGCTTTCTTCCTATCATTTTTCTTAGAATCAAAGTTCCTCCCTTAGATAACATGAAGATGGATTCTCACAAAAAAACTTTATTCCTTTTGCGATTGGGCTATAAAAACATATTCTGTTCATTAGAATTCAAGACATTGATGCTTTGGTTTCACATGAAAACCTTTTCCTCCCATTATTTTCCTCAAAATTGATGTTTGTCCATAAGATGAGATGAACAAGGATTATCGTAATAGCTTTTATTCATTTTGTGATTGGGCTATAAAAACACATTATCCTTATTAGGATGCTTGATGTTGATTCTTTAGATTCATAAGAAAATTTTTTGATTCCATTAATTTCTTTAGATACAAAGTTTGTCCCGCTAATAGGAGAAAAATGGATTCTTATAATAATCTCCATTCATTTTGTGATTGGGCTATAAAAACATATTCCCCTCATTAGTATGCATGATATTAAAGCTTTGGTTTTACTTGAAAAACATTTTTTCCATTATTTTCCTTAAAATCGAAGTTCATCCATAAGATGAAATGAATAAGGATTATCATAATAACTTCTATTCATTTAGTGATTTAGCTATAAAAACACATTATTCTCATTAAGATGCATGATATAAATGATTTGGATTGATAAGAAAAGCTTTTAATTTTATTGTTTTCTTTAGATACAAAGTTTGTCCTATTGATAGGATGAACATGTATTCTCATAATAATCTCCATTCATTTTGTGATTGGGCTATAAAAACACATTCTCCTCACTAGGATACTTGACATTAAAGTTTGGTTTCACATGAAAAGCTTTTCTTCCCATTTTTTTCCTTAAAATTGAACTTTGTCCATAAGATGAGACGTATAAGGATTATAGTAATAACTTCTATTCATTTTTTTATTAGGCTATAAAAACACATTATCCTCATTAGGATGACCGATATTAATGCTTTGGATTCCTAAGAAAAACTTTTTATTCCATTGTTTTCCTTAGATACAAAGTTCATCCAATCAGTAAGACGAACATGAATTCTCGTAATAATCTCTATACTTTTTGTGATTGGGCTACAAAAACATATTCCCCTCGTTAGTATGCATGATATTGATCCTTTTGTTTCATATGGATAGCTTTTCTTTCCATTATTTTCCTCAAAATCAAAGTTTTTTCCTCAAATGGCACAAACATGGATTCTCACAAAAATCTACATTCCTTTTGTGATTGGGCTATAAAAACACATTCTTCTCATTAGAATTGATGACTTTGACACTTTGGCTTCGCATGAAAAGTTTTTCTTCCTATCATTTTCCT
>JBBYHO010009559.1:15236-29203 GCA_038382025.1 Adansonia gregorii
TTTTTTTTCCATCATTTTCCTTAGAATCAAAGCTTGTCCCTCATATGACATGAACATGGATTCTTGTAATAAACTCCATTTTCTTGTGATTAGGCTATACAAACACATTCTTCTTTTTAGGATACCTGATATTGATCCATTGGATTCATAAGAAGAGCTTTTCATTCCATCATTTTCCTTAGATTTAGAGTTCACCCTGTTGATAGGATGAACATGGATATTTGTAATACTCCCCATTCATTTTGTGATTAGGCTATAAAAACACATTCCTTTAATTAATATGCATGATATTTATGCTTTGGTTTGACATGAAAAGCTTTTCTTTTCATCAATTTTCTCAGAATCATAGTTCCTCCCTCAGTTGACATGAATATGGATTCTCACAAAAAACTCTATTCTTTTTCTAATTGGGCTATAAAAAGATATTTTCTCACTAGGATGCATGACATTAAGGGTTTGGTTTCACATGAAAAGATTTTCTTACTATCATTTCTTCGTAATCAAAGCTCATCCCTTAGATGAGACGTATATGGATTCTCATAATAATCTCTATTCATTTTGTGAATTGGCTATAAAAACATATTCTCCTCATTCGGAGGCATGACATTAATGCTTGGGTTTCCAAGAAAAACTTTTCTTTCCATTGTTTTCCTTAGAATCAAAGGTCATCCCATAGAAGACACGAACATGGATTCTCATAATAAACTCCATTCTTTTTGTGATTTGGCTATAAAATCACGTTCTCCTCATTAGGACACATGACATTGATGCTTCAGTGTCACTAGAAAAGCTTTTCTTTTCATCATTTTCCTCAGAATCAAAGTCTATCACTTAGATGAGGCAATAAAGGATTCTTATAATAATCTCCATTCATCTTGTGATGGGTCTATGAAAAACACATTCTCTTCATTTGTGATGCATGATATTGATGCTTTGGAATGATAGGAAAAGCTTTTCGTTCTATAATTTTCCTTAGATTTAATGTTTATCCTTCTGACATGATGAACATGGATTCTCATAATAGTCTCTATTCAATTTGTGATTGGGCCATAGAAGAACATTCTCATCATTAGGATGCAAGTTATTTTGCTTTCACATAAAAGCTTTCCTTTCCATCGGTTTCCTCTTAATCAAAGCTTGACCCTTAGCTGAGATGAATATGGATCCTTATAATAAACTCCTTTCATTTGGTGAATGGGCTAAAAACACATTCTCCTCATTAGGGTGCTTAACATAAAAGCTTTGGTTCCTAAGAAAAGCTTTTGTTTTCATCATTTTCCTTAGAATCAAAGTTTGTCAGTTAGATGATACAAGCATGGATTCGAGTAATAAACTCCATTCTTTTTGTGATTGGGCTATAAAAACACATTCTCCTCATTAGGATGCCGAACATTGATGCTTTGGCTTCACATAAAAAGCTTTTCTTTCTATCATTTTCCCTCGAATCAAAGTTCATCATTTAGATGCAACAAACAAGGATTCTTGTACTAATCACCATTGATTTTGTGATAGGTCTATAAAAGCACATTTTCTTCATTATGATGCATGATATTTATGCTTTTGATTCCTAAGAAAAGCTTTTCCTTTCATCACTTTCTGTAGAATTAAAGTTCAACCCTCATAAGACACTAACATGGGTTCTCGTAATAAATTAGGCAATAAAAACACATTATACTCATTAGACTTCATGACTTGTTGCTTTGGTTTCACATGAAAAGCTTTTCTCCTCACCATTTTCCTTAAAACCAAAGTTTATCCATAGGATGAGACGAACAAGGATTATTGCAATAACCACCATTCATTTTGTGATTAGGCTATAAAAATACATTCTTTTCATTAAGATTCATGATATTGATGCTCTAGATTCATAAGAAAAGCTTTTCATTCCATCATTTTCCTTAGAATCAAAGTTCATCCCACCAATAGGATGAACATGGATCCTCGTGATAATCTCCATTCATTTTGTTTTAGGCTATAAAAACACATTCCCCTCAATAATATGCATGATATTGATTCTTTGCTTTCACACGAAAGCGTATCTTTCCATTATTCTCCTCAGAATCAAAGTTTGACCTTTAGGTGAGATAAATATGGATTCTTGTAATATGCTCCATTTAATTTGTGAATAGGGTATAAAAACACATTTTCCTTATTAAGAAGCATGACATTAATTCTTTGGTTTCCCTAAAAAAGCTTTTTTTCCATTTTTTTGTTAGAATAAAAGTTTATCCATTAGATGATATGAACATGGATTCTTTTAATAATCTCCATTTATTTTGTGATTGGGCTATAAAAAGACATTCTCCTTTTTAGGATGCATGATATTGATGCTTGGTTTTGCATAAAAGGTTTTTTTTACATCATTTTACTTAGAATCAAAGTTCAGACCTCAAATGAGACAAATATGGATTCTCATAATAATCTCTATTCAGTTTATGAATAGGCTATAAAGGATGCATGACATTAATGCTTTGATTTCCCAAGAAAAGCTTTTTTTCCATCTTTTTCCTTAAAATCAAAGTCTATCCCTTAGATGGCACAAACATGGATTCTCGTAATAAATTCCATCTTTTTGTGATTGGGCTACAAAAATAGATTTTCCTCATCAAGAGGCATGATATTGATGCTTTGGTTTCACATGAGAAGCTTTTCTTCCCTTCATTCTCTTCAAAATCGAAGTTCATCACTTTATGGTAGCTTTATAAAAAATACATTCTCTTCATTAGGACGCATGATATTGACACTTTGGATTCACAATAAAAGCTTTATTTTCATCACTTTTCTCAAAATCAAAGTTCCTCCCTCAGTAGACATAAACATGGATTCTCATAAAAAACTCCATTCTTTTTTTGATTGGACTATAAAAACAAACTTTGATTATTAGGATGCATGACATTAAGTCTTTGGTTTCATATAAGGCTTTGGTTTCAAATGAGAAGTTTTTATCCACCATTTTCCTTAGAATCAAAGTTCTCCTTTTAGATGAGACGTATATGGATTCTCATAATAATCTCTATTTATTTTGTGAGTTGGCTATAAAAACAAATTCTCCTTATTAGAAGGCATGACATTAATGCTTTAGTTTCCTAAGAAAAGCTTTTCTTTCTATCATTTTCCTTAGAATCAAAGTTCATCCCTTAGACCACATGTAAATGGATTCTCATAATAAATTTCATTCTTTTTGTGATTGAGCTATAAAACCACATTCTCCTCATTAGGATGCATGATATTAATGCTTGGATTCATAAGAAAACCTTTTTATTCCATCGCTTTCTCCTTAGATTCAAAGTTCATCCCGTTGATGAGATAAACATGGATTTTCATAATAATCTCCATTCCTTTTGTGATTGGGCTATAATAACACATTCTCCTCATTAGTATGCATGGTATTGATGCTTCAATTTCACATGAAAAGCTTCTCTTTCCATTTTCTCCTCAAAATCAAAGTTTGACACTCAGATTAGATAAATATGGATTCTTATAGTATACTCTATTCAATTTATGAATAGGCTCTAAAAGCATATTCTCCTTATTAGGAGGCATGACATTAATGCTTTGGTTTCCTAGGAAAGCTTTTTTCCATATTTTTCCATAGAATAAAAGCTCATCCCTTAGATGCATGAACATGGATTCTTACAATAATCTCCACTTATCTTCTGATTAGGCCATAAAAAGACATTCTCCTCTTTAGGATGCACGATATCGATGCTTTAGTTTCACTTGAAAAACTTTTCTTACATTATTATATTTAGAAGCAAAGTTCAACCCTCAGAAAAGATGATATGGAATCTCGTAATAATCTCTATTCATTTTATAAATGATCTATAAAGGATCCATGATATTGATGCTTTGGTTTTCCAAGAAAAGCTTATCTTTCCATCATTTTCCTTATAATCAAAGTTTGTATTTAGATGACATGAACATGGATTCTTGTAATAAACTCCATTTTTTTGTAATTGGGCTATCAAAACACATTCTCCTTATTAGAATGCATGATATTGATGCTTTGGATTTGTAAGAAAAGATTTTCATTCCATTATTTTCCTAAGATACAAAGTTTACCCCACAAATAGGATAAACATGGATTCTCGTAATACTCTCCATTCATTTTGTGATTAGGCTATAAAAATGCATTCCTCTCATTAAAATGAATAATATTAATGCTTTTGATTTGAGATGAAAAGCTTTTATTTCCATTATTTTTCTTAGAATCAAAGTTTCTCCCTCGGTAGACATGAACATGGATTCTCACAAAAAACTCCATTCTTTTTTTGAGTGGGCTATAAAATACATACTCTCATTAATAGGATGCATGACATTAAGGCTTTGGTTTCACATGAAAAGTTTTTCTTTCTGTTATTTTCTTCATAATCAAAGTTCATCTTTTAGATGAGATGTATATGGATTCTTACAATAATCTCCATTCATTTGGTGAATTGGCTATAAAAACATGTTCTCCTCATTAAGAGGCATGACATTAATGCTTTCGTTTCCTAAGAAAAGCTTTTTTTTCCATCATTTTCCTTAGAATCAAAGTTTATCCCTCATGTGACATAAACATGGATTCTCATAGTAAACTCCATTCATTTGGTGATTGGGCTGTAAAAACACATTCTCCTCATTAGGATGCCTGACATTGATGTTTGGATTGATCAAAAAAGCTTTTTGTTCCACCATTTTCCTTAGATTTAATGTTCGTTCCTCCGATGGGATAAACATGGATTCTCATAATAATCTATATTCAATTTATGATTGGACTATAAAAATCTCCTAATTAGGATGCAAGATATTGATGCTTTGGTTTCATATAAAACATTTTGTTTCCATTATTTCCCTCAAAATCAACATTTGACCCTCAACTAAGATGAATATGGATTCTCAAAATAAACTCCTTTCATTTTGTGAATGGGTTACAAAAACACATTCTCCTCATTAGGATGCATAACATTAATGCATTGGTTCCTAAGGAAAGCTTTTCTTTCCACTTAGAATCAAAGTTTATCCCTAACATGACAAAAACATGGATTCTCATCATAAACTCCATTTTTTTTGTGATTAGGCTATAAAAACACATTCTCTTTCTTAGGATGCACGACAGTTATGCTTTGGCTTCACATGAAAAGCCTTTCTTTCTATCATTTTCTCCTCAATAAAAGTTCAGCACTTAGATGCGATGAACAATAATTCTCGTAATAGTCTCTATTCATTTTGTTATAGGTATATAAACCACATTTTCTTCATTACGATGCATGATATTTATGCTTTGGATTCCTAAGAAAAGTTTTTTTTCCATTATTTTCCTTAGAATCAAAGTTCATCCTTTAGAAGACACGAACATGGGTTCTCACAATAAACTTCAATCTTTTTATGATTGCACAATAAAAACACAGTCTGCTTATTAGAATTCATGACATTGATGCTCTGGTTTAACATGAAAAGCTATTCTTACCACTATTTACTTTAAAATTATAATTCATCCCTTAGATGGGATGAATAAGGATTCTCGTAATAATCTCCTTTCATTTTATGATTGGCCTATAAAAACACATTCTCCTTACTAGGATGCATGAATTAAGGCTTTGGTTTGCATGACAAGCTTTTCTTTCCATCATTTTCCTTAAAATCAAAGTTTTGTCCCTTTGGTGAGACAAGCCAGATTCTCATAATAATATCCATTCCTTTTATGATTACACTATAAAAACACATTCTCCTCATTAAGATGCATGATCCTAATGCTTTGGTTTAACATGGAAAGCTTTTCTTTCTATCATTTTCTTTAGAATCGAAGTTCAACACTCAAATGAGATGAATAAGGATTCTCATATTAATCTAAATTCATTTTGTGAATGGGATATAAAACACATTCTCCTTATTAGGAGGCGTGACATTAATGCTTTGGTTTCCTAGGGAAAAGCTTTTTTTCCCTTTATTTTCCTCTGAATCAAGGTTCGTCCCTTAAATGACACGAACATAGATTCTCATAATAAACTCCATTCCTTTTGTCTTTGGGCTCTAAAAACAAATTCTCTTCACTAAGAGGCTTGACACTGATGCTTTGGGTTCACATGAAAATCTTTTCCTCCCATCGTTTTCCTTAAAATTAAAGTTCATCACTTTGATAGGACAAACAAGGACTTTTATAACAACATCCATTCTTTTTTATGAATGGGCTATAAATACGCATTCTCCTCATTAGGATGCATGACACTAATGCTTTGGTTTCCCAAGAAAAGCTTTTCTTTCCATCATTTTCGTTTGAATCAAAATTCCTCCTTCAAATGACATGAACATGGTTTCACACAAAAAACTTTATTTTTTTTCTCGTTGGGCTATAAAAACACATTCTCCTCGCTAGAGTACATGACATTGGGGCTTTGGTTTGACATGAAAAGCTTTTCTTTCCATTATTTTCCTCAGAATCAAAGTTCATCCCATAGATGAGATGAAAGATTCCTTAAATAATCTCTATTCATTGTGTGATTGGGCTATAAAAACATATTCTCCTCACTAGGGTGCAAGAATTAAGGCTTTGGTTTCGCATGAAAAACTTTTATTTCCATCCTTTTCCTTAAAATCAAAATTTTTCCCTTAGATGAGATGAAAAATGATTCCTGTAATAGTTTCCATTCATTTTATGGTTGGCTTGTAAAAACATATTTTTCTCGTTAAGAGGCATGATCTTGATGCTTTGGTTCCACATGAAAGGCTTTTTATTCAATTATTTTCCTTAGAATCAAAGTTCATTACTTATATGGGATGAACAAGGATCCTTGTATCCACTAATTCTAAGAATAGGCAATAAAAATAGATTCTCCTCATAAGGATGCAAGACATTGATGCTTTAGTTCTCTAAGAAAATCTTTTCTTTCCATCATTTTTTTTAGAATATTAAAGTTCCTCTCTCAGATGACACAAACATGGATTCACACAAAAAACCTCTATTCTTTCTGCGATTGGACTATAAAAACACAATGTCCTCACTAGGTTCATGACATCGAGAAAATCTTTTTTTTTCCCTTTATTTTCCTTAGAATCAAAGTTCATCCCTTAGATGAGATGAATAAGGATTCTCATTATAATCTCTATTTATTTTGCGATTAGGCTATAAAAACACATTCTCTTCACTAAGATGCATGAATTAAGGCTTTGATTTTATAGGAAAAGCTTTTTTTTCCATTATTTCCTCAAGATCAAAGTTATCCCTTTGATGAGATGAACAAGGATTCTCGTAATAATCACCATTCATTTTGTGATTGGGCTATAGAAACACATTCTCCTTATTAGGATACATGATCTTGATGCTTTAGTTTCACATGAAAGCTTTATTTCCATCATTTTCCTCATAATCAAAGTTTAACCCTCAGATAAGATGGATAAGAATTCTCATAATAATTTTCAATCATTTTGTGAATGGGCTATAAACACACATTCTCCTCATTAGGAGGCATGACATTAATGCTTTGCTTTTCGAGGAAAAGCTTTTCTTTCCATCATTTTTCTCATAAACAAAGTTCATCCTTTAGATAAGACAAATAAGTATTATCATAATAATCTCCATTCATTTTGTGATTAGGCTATAAAAACACATTCTGCTCACTAGGATGCATGAATTAAGGCTTTGGTTTCGCGTGAAAAGCTTTTCTTTCCATCATTTTCCTCAAAAGCAAAATTCATCCCTTGGATGAGATGAACAAGGATTCTTATAGTAATTGCTATTCATTTTATGGTTGAGCTATAGAGACATATTTTCCTCCTCAGTATGCATGATCTTGAGGCATTGGTTTCACATGAAAGCTTTTCATTCCATCATTTCCCTCAGAATCAAAGTTCAACCTTCAAATAATACAAAAATGAATTCTCATAATAATCTTCATTTATTTTGTGAATGGGCTATAAAAACACATTCTCCTCAATAAGAGGTTTGACATTAATGGTTTGGTTTCCAAGAAAAGCTTTTTTTCCATCATTTTCCTAAAAATCAAATTTCGTCCCTCAAATGACATAGACATGGATTCTTGTAATAAACTTTATTTTCGCTATGATAAAACAAATTCTCTTCACCAGAAGGCATGATTGATGCTTTGGTTTTACCTTAAAAGCTTTTCTTTCTGTCATTTTCCTCAAAATTAAAGTTCATCACCTTAATGGTATGAACAAAGGTTGTCGTAACAATCTCCATTCATTTTATGAATAGGCTATAAAAAACATTCTTTTTATTAGGTTGCATGACATTGATGCTTTCGTTTCCCAAGAAAAGCTTTTCTTTCCATCATTTTTCTTAGAATCAAAGTTCTTCCCTCAGATGACATAAGCATGGATTTTGACAAAAACTCTATTCCTTTTATGATTAGGCTATAAAAACACATTCTCTTGACTAGGATGAATGAAGTTGAGGCTTTAGTTTTGCAAGAAAAACTTTTTTCCATCATTTTTCTTAATATCAAAGTTTGACCCTTCGATAATATGAATATGAATTCTGCTAATAATCTTTATTCATTTTGTGAGTGGGCTATAAAAACACATTCTCCTTAATAGGAGGCATGACATTAATGCTTTGGTTTCCTTAGAAACTCTTTTTTTTCCACCATTTTCTTAAGAATCAAAGTTTGCCCTTTTGATGACATGAACATGGTTTCTTGTAATAAACTTCATTCTTTTTTTGATTGGGCTCTAGAAACAAAATCTCTTCACTAGGAGGGATGACATTGATGCTTTGGCTTCACATGAAAAGCTTTTCTTTCTATCATTTTCCTCGAAATCAAAGTTCATCACTTTGATGGGAAGAACAAGTATTCTCATGACAACTTCCTATCATTTTATGAATGGGCTATAAAAACACATTCTCCTCATGAAAAGCTTTTCTTTCCATCATTTTCCTCGAAATTAAAGTTCATCACTTTGATGGGATGAACAAGTATTCTCATAACAACTTATATCATTTTATGAATAGGTTATAAAAAACACATTCCCTTATTAAGATGCATGACAATGATACTCTAGTTTCCTAAGAAAAGCTTTTCTTTCCATCATTTTTCTTAAATTAAAGTTCTTCCTTCAAATGACAGGAACATGGATGATCACAAAAACTCCATTTTTTGTAATTGGGCTTTAAAAACAAATTCTCTTTACTAGGAGGTACGACATTGATGCTTTAGCTTCACATTAAAGACTTTTTTCCACCATTTTCCTTGGAATCAAGGTTTATCACCTTGATGGTACGAACAAGGATTCTCGTAACAACCTCTATTCATTTTATAAATGGTCTATAAAAAACATTAGCCTCATTAGGATGCATGACATTGATGCTTTCATTTCTCAAAAAAAAATTTTCTTTCCATCATTTTCCTTAGAAATAAAGTTCTTCTGTCAAATGACATGAACATGGATTCTAACAAAAGCTCCATTCTTTTCTTGATTAGGCTATGAAAACATATTCTTTTGGCTAGGATACATGACGTTGAGGCTTTGGTTTCATATGAAACGCTTTTTTCCCATCATTTTCCTTAGTATCAAAGTTTGACCCTCAGATAATATGAATATGAATTTTGGTAATAATCTCCATTCATTTTGTCAATCGGCTGTAAAAACACATTCTCTTTAATATGATGTATGACACTAATGCTTTGGTTTCTAGAGAAAAGCTTTTTTTTCCATTATGTTCCTAAGAATAAAAGTTCACCTCTTAGATGAAATGAACATGGATTCTCCTAATGAACTCCATCCTTTTTATGATTAGGCTCTAAGAACAAATTCTCTTCATTATGAGGCATGACATTGAAGCTTGGGTTTCACATTAAAAGCTTTCTTTCCATCATTTTTCTAAGAATCAAAGTTCATCACTTTGATGGGACGAACAAGTATTCTCCTAACAACCTCCATTCATTTTATGAATAGGCTATAAAAACACATTCTCCTCTTTAGGATGCATGACATTGATACTTTGGTTTCCCAAGAAAAGCTTTTCCTTCCGTCATTACCCTTAGAATTAAAGTTGCTCCTTCCAATGACACAAACATGGATTCTCACAAAAAACTCCATTTTTTTGTGATTACACTTTTAAAACAAATTCTCTTCACTATGAGGTATGACCTTGATGTTTTGGTTTCATATTAAAAGCTTTTCTTTCCATCATTTTCCTTAGTATCAAAGTTTATGACCTTGATGGTACAAACAAGGGTTCTCGTAACAACCTCCATTCATATAATAAAACATTCTCCCCATTAGGATGCATGACATTGATGCTTGATTTCCCAAGAAATGCTTTGCTTTCCATCAATTTCCTTAAAATCAATGTTCTTCCTTCAGATGACACGAATATGATTCTAGCAAAAAACTCTGTTTTTTTGGTGATTAGGCTATAAAAACACATTTCCTTGACTATGATACATGACGTTAAGGCTTTGGTTTCACATTAAAGGCTTTTTTTTCCATCAGTTTCCTTAGTATCAAAGTTTAACCCTTGATATTATGAATATGAATTCTGATAGTAATATCAATTCATTTTGTGAATAGACTATAAAAACACATTCTCCTTAATAGAAGGCATGGCATTAATGCTTTGGTTTCCGTAGAAAAGCATTTTTTTCCATCATTTTCTTGAGAATCAAAGTTCATCTTTTGGATGACATGAACATGGATTCTCAGAACAAACTCCATTCTTTTTGTGATTGGGCTCTAAAAACAAATATTCTTCATTAGGAGGCATGACATCGATGCTTTGGTTTCACATGAAAAGCTTTTCTATCCATTATTTGCCTTGGAATCAATATTCATCACTTTGATAGGACAAACAAGTATTCTCATAACAACCTTTATTCACTTTACGAATAAGCTATAAAAGCACATTCTCCTTATTAGGATGCAGACATTGATACTTTGGTTTCCCAAGAAAAGCTTTTCTTTCCATCATTTTCCTTAGAAATAAAGTTGCTCCTTTAGATATCATAAACATTGATTCTTACAAAAAACTCCATTTTTTTGTGATTGGGTTCTAAAACCAAATTCTCTTCACTATGAGGCATGACATTGATGCTTTGGTTTCACATTAAAAGCTTGTCTTTCCATCATTTTCCTCAGAATCAAAGTTCATCACCTTAATGGTGTGAACAAAGATTCTTGTAGCAACCTCTATTCATTTTATGAATAGGCTATCAAAAAAATTCTCCTCATTAGGATGCATGACATTGATGCTTTGATTTCCTAAGAAAAGCTTTTCTTTCCATCATTTTCCTTAGAATCAAAGTTCCCTCTTTAGCTGACACAAACATGGATTCTAACAAAAACTCCAATCTTTTTGTGATTAAGCTATAAAAACACATTCTCTTAACTAGGATAATGTTGAGGCTTTGGTTTCACATGAAATACTTTTTTCTCATCAGTTTCCTTAGTACCAAAGTTTGACCCTCAAATAATACGAATATGAATTTTGGTAATAATTTCCATTCATTTTTTGAATGGGCTATAAAAACACATTTTCCTCAATAGAAGGCAAGGCATTAACGCATTGGCTTCCACAAAAAGGCTTTTTTTCCATCATTTTCCTAAGAATTAAAATTCATCCCTCGAATAACATGAGCATGGATTCTCATAACAAACTCTATTTTTTTTATTGGGCTCTAGAAATAAATTCTCTTCATTAGCAGGCATGACATTGATGCTTTGGTTTCGCAGGGAAAGCTTTGCTTTCCATCATTTTCCTCAGAATCAAAGTTCATCACCTTAATGGTGTGAACAAGGATTCTTGTAACAACCTCCATTCATTTTATGAATAGGCTTTAAAAAAGTATTCTCCTCATTAGGATGTATGACATTGATGCTTTCATTTCCTAAGAAAAGCTTTTCTTTCCATCATTTTCCTTATAATCATAGTTTTTCCCTCAGCTGACACGAACATGGATTCTAACAAAAACTCTAATCTTTTTATGATTAAGCTATAAAAACGCATTCTCTTGACTAGGATGCATAATGTTGAGACTTTAGTTTCACATGAAATACTTTGTTTCCATTAGTTTCCTCAGTATCAAAGTTTGACCCTCAGATAATATGAATATGAATTCTTATAACAAAACATTTTGTAAATGGGCTACAAAAACAGATTTTCCTTAATAGGAGGCAAGGCATTAATGCCTTGGCTTCCATAGAAAAGCTTTTTTTTCCATCATTTTCCTAAGAGGTAAAGTTTATCCCTCAAATGACACGAACATGGATTCTTATAACAAACTCCATTCTTTTTTTGATTAGGCTCTAAATACAAATTCTCTTCATTAGGAGGCATGACATCGATGCTTTGGTTTCACATGAAAAGCTTTTCTTTCCATCATTTTCCTCAGAATCAGAGTTCATCACCTTGATGGCATGAACAAGGATTCTTGTAACAACCTCCACTTATTTTATGAATGGGCTTTAAAAAAGTGTTTTCCTCATTAGGATATATGGCATTCATGCTTTTATCTCCCAAGAAAAGCTTTTATTTCCATCAGTTTCCTTAGAATCAAAGTTCTTCGCTTAGATGACATGAACATGGGTTTTAACAAAAAAACTATATTCTTTTAGTGATTAGGCCATAAAAACACACTGTCTTGACTAGGATGCATGACGTTGAGGCTTCGGTTTCACATAGAAAGCTTTTTTTTTCCAATAGTTTCCTTAGTATCAAAGTTAAACCTCAGATAATACAAATATGAATTATGGTAATAATCTCCATTCGTTTTGTGAACGGGCTATAAAAGCACATTCTCCTCAATCGAAGGCATGGCATTAATGGTTTGGTTTTCGTAGAAAAGCTTTTTCTTTCATCATTTTCCTGAGAATCAAAGTTCATCCCTCAAATGGCATGAATATGGATTCTCGAAACAAACTCCATTCTTTATATGATTAGGCTTTAAAAACAAATTCTCTTCATTAGGAGGCATGACATTGATGCTTTGGTTTCACATGAAATGCTTTTCTTTCAATCATTTTCCTCAGAATCAAAGTTCATCACTTTGATGGGATAAATAAGTATTCTTAAAACAACCTCTATTCATTTTATGAATAGGCTATAATAACACCTTTTTCTCATTATGAGGCATGGCATTGATACTTTGATTCCCCAAGAAAAGCTTTTATTTCTATTCTTTTCTTTAGAATTAAAGTTGCTCTTTCAGATGACACAAACATGGATTCTTATAAAAAAACCCCATTTTTTTGTGATTAGGCTCTAAAAACAAATTCTCTTCACTAAGAGGCAAGACATTGATGCCTTCATTTCACATTAAAAGCTTTTCTTTCCATTATTTCACTTTGAATCAAAGTTCATCACCTTGATGGTACAAACAAGGATTCTCATAATAACCTCCATTCATTTTATGAATGGGCTATAAAAAAGCACTCTCCTAATTAGGATACATGACTTTAATGCTTTTGTTTTCTAAGAAAAGCTTTTCTTTCCATCATTTTCCTTTGAATCAAGGTTCTTCCCTTAGATAACATGAACATAGATTCTAAAAAACACTCCATTCCTTTTGTGATTAGGCTATAAAAACACATTCTCTTGACTAGGATACATAACGTTGATGCTTTGGTTTCACATGAAAAGCTTTTTTTCCATCAGTTTCCTCAGCATCAAAGTTTGGCACTCAGATAATAAGATATGAATTCTAGTAATAATCTTCTTTCATTTTGTGAATGGGCTATAAAAACACATTCTTCTCAATAAAAGGTATCTCAGTAATACTCTGGTTTTTGTAGAAAAGCTTTTTTTTATCAATTTCTTGATAATCAAAGTTCATTCTTTAAATGACAAAACATGGATTCCCGTAACAAACTCCATTCTTTTTGTGATTGGGCTCTAAAAACAAATTCTATTAATTAGAAGGCATAACATTGATGCTTTGGTTTCGCATGAAAATATTTTCTTTCCATCATTTGCCTTGGAATCAAAATTCATCACTTTGATGAGACGAACAAGTATTCTCATAACAACCTTC
>JBBYHO010009559.1:29303-40553 GCA_038382025.1 Adansonia gregorii
TTTTCTTTCCATCATTTGCCTTGGAATCAAAATTCATCACTTTGATGAGACGAACAAGTATTCTCATAACAACCTTCATTCACTTAATAAATAGGCTATAAAAGCACATTCTCCTCATTAGGGTGCATGACATTGATACTTTGGTTTCCTAAGAAAAGCTTTTCTTTCTATCATTTTCCTTAGAAATAAAGTTACTCCTTCAAATGACACAAACATGGATTCTCACAAAAAAAAAAACTCCATTTTTTTTGTGATTAGGCTCTAAAAGCAATTTCTTTTCACTATAAGGCATGACATTGATTCCTTGCTTTCACATTAGAAGCTTTTCTTTCCATAATTTTTCTAAGAATCAAAGTTCATCAACTTGATCGTGCAAAAAAAGACTCTCGTAGCAACCTCCATTCATTTTATGAATGGGCTATAAAAAAACATTCTCGTCATTAGGATGCATGACATTGATCCTTTTGTTTCCTAAGAAAAGCTTTTCTTTCCATCATTTTCCTTAGAATCAAGGTTCTTCCCTCAGATGACATGAATATGGATTCTGACAAAAAATTCCATTCTTTTTGTGATTAGGCTATAAAAAACACATTCTCTTGACTAGGATGCATAATGTTGACACTTTGGTTTCACATGAAAAGCTTTTTTCCCATTAGTTTCCTCAGTATCAAAGTTTGACCCTCAGATAATATGAATATGAATTCTGGTAATATCTCCATTCATTTTGGCAATGGGCTATAAAACATATTCTCCTTAATAGAAGGTATCTCATTAATACTTTGGTTTCTATAGAAAAGCTTTTTTTCTGTCATTTTCCTGAGAATCAAAGTTTGTCCCTCGGATGATAGAACATGGATTCCTATAACAAACTTCATTCTTTTTGTGATTGGGCTCTAGAAACAAATTCTTTTCATTAGTAAGCACGGCATTGATGCTTTGGTTTTACATGAAAAGCTTTTTTCCATCATTTTCCTCGAAATCAAAGTTCATCACTTTAATGGGATGAACAGGTATTCTCAGAACAACCTCCATTTATCTAATGAATAGGCTATAAAAATACATTCTCTTTATTAGGATGCATGGCATTGATACTTTGGTTTCCCAAGAAAAGCTTTTCTTTTCATCACTTTTCTTTGAATTAAGGTTTCTCTTTCAGATGACATGAGCATGGATTCTCACAAAGAAAAAACTTCATTTTTTTTTTGTGATTAGGCTTTAAAAACAAATTCTCTTCACTGTGAGTTATAACATTGATGCTTTAGTTTCACATTAAAAGCTTTTCTTTTCATTATTTTCCTCAGAATCAAAGCTCATCACCTTGATGGTACGAACAAGGATTCTCATAACATTTTCAATTTATTTTATGAATGGGTTAAAAAAAACATTCTTCTCATTAGGATGCATGACATTGATGCTATCGTTCCTTAAGAAAAGCTTTTTTTTTCCATCATTTCCCTTATAACCAAAGCTCTTCCCTTAGGTGACACGAACATGGATTCTGACAAAAAACTCCATTCTTTTTACGATTGAAAACACATTCTCTAACAAGGATGCATAACGTTAAGGCTTTGGTTTCACATGAAAAATTTTTTCCATCAGTTTCCTCAGTATGCTTGACCCTCAGATAATATGAATATGAATTCTGGTAATAATTTCCATTCATTTTGTGAATGGGCTATACAACACATTCTCCTCAAAAAGAGGCATGGCATTAATGCTTTGGTTTACGTAGAACGGCTTTTTTTTCAATCATTTTCTTAAGAATCAAAGTTCATCCCTTAGATGACATGAACATAGACTCTCATAGTAAACTCCATTCTTTTTGTGATTGGGTTCTAAAAACAAATTCTCTTTATTAGAAGGCATGACATTGATGCTTTGGTTTCACATGAAAAGCTTTTCTTTCTGTCATTTTCCATGGAATCAAAGTTTATCACCTTGATGGGATGAACAAGTATTCTCATAACAACCTTCATTCCTTTTATAAAAGGCTATAAAAACACATTCTCCTCATTAGGGTGCATGGCATTGATACTTTGGTTTCCCAAGAAAAGCTTTTTTTTTCCATCATTTTCCTTAGAATTAAAGTTGCCCCATTAAATGGCAAGAATATGGATTCTCACAAAATAACTAATTTTTTTTTTGGAATGGGCTCTAAAAACAAATTCCCTTCATTATAAGGCATGACAATGGCGCTTTGGTTTCATATTAAAAGCTTTTTCTCATCATTTTTTATAGAATCAAAGTTCATCACCTTGATGGCATGAACAAGGAATGAACAAGGACACTCATAACAACCTCCATTCATTTTATGAATGGGCTATACAAAACATTCTCCTTATTAGGATGCATGACGTTGGTGTTTTCGTTTCCCAAGAAAAGCTTTTCCTTCCATCTTTTCCTTAGAATCAAAGCTCTTCCCTTAGATGACACGAACATGGATTCTAACAAAAACCTCCATTGTTTTTGTGATTAGGCTATAAAAACACATTCTCTTGACTAGGATGCATGAAGTTGAGGCTTCAGTTTCGCAAGAAAAACTTTTTTTCTGTTAGTTTCCTCAATATCAAAGTTTGACCCTCGGATAATATAAATATGAATTCTGGTAATAATCTTCATTCATTTTGTGAATGGGCTATAAAAACACATTCTCCTCAATAGGAAGCATGGCATTAATGCTTTGGTTTCTGTCAAAAAGCTTTTTTCTGTCATTTCCCTCAAAATCAAAGTTTGTCCCTTAGATGACATGAACATGGATTCTCATAATAAACTCCATTCTTTTTATGATTAGGCTCTAAAAACAAATTCTCTTCATTAGGAGGCATGACATTGATGCTTTGGTTTCACATGAAAAACTTTCCTTTCTATCACTTTCCTCAGAATCAAAGTTCATCACTTTGATGGGATAGACAAGTATTCTCATGACGACCTTTATTCATTTTATGAATAGGCTATAAAAACATTCTCCTTATTAGGATGCACAACATTGATACTTTGGTTTCTATAAAAAAACCTTTCTTTCCATCATTTTCCTTAGAACTAAAATTACCCATTCAGATGACACAAACATGGATTCTCACAAAAAAAAACTATATTTTTTTGTGATTGGGCTCTGAAAACAAATTTTCTTCACTATAAGGCATGGCATTGATGCTTTGGTTTCACATTAGAAACATTTATTTCCATCATTTTCCTCAGAATGAAAGTTTCACCAACTTGATGCTATGAAGAAGGATTCTCGTAGCAACCTCCATTCATTTTATGGATGGGCTATAAAAAAACCTTCTCTTTATTAGGATGCATGACATTGATGCTTTCATTTTCAGGAAAAGCTTTTCTTTCTATCATTTTCCTTAGAATCAAAGTTCTTCCCTCAAATGACATGGATTATGACCAAAAACTCTATTCTTTCTGTGATTAGGTTATAAAAACACATTCTCTTGACTAAGATGCATGATGTCGAGGCTTTGGTTTAACATTAAAAGCTTTTTTTTCCCATATGTTTCCCCAATATCAAAGATTGACCCTCAGATAATGTGAATATGAATTCTGGTAATAATCTCCATCGATTTTGTGAATGGGTTATAAAAACACATTCTCCTCAATAAGAAGCATAGCATTAATGTTTCGATTTCAATAGAAAAGGCTTTTTTTCCATTATTTTCCTCAGAATTAAAGTTTATCCTTCAGATGACATAAACATGGATTTTTGAAACAAACTCCATTCTTTTTGTGATGAGCTCTTAAAGCAAACTCTTTTCATTAGGAGGCATGACATTAATGCTTTGGTTTCACATGAAAAGCTTTTTTTCCATCATTTTCCTCGGAATCAAAGTTCATCACTTTGGTGTGATGAATAAGTATTTTCATAACAACCTTCACACGTTTTATAAATAGGTGATAAAAACTCATTCTCCTTATTAGGATGTATGGCACTAAAACTTTGGTTTCCTAAGAAAAGCTTTTCCTTCCCTTATTTTCCTTAGAGTTAAAGTTGCTCCTTCAGATGACATGAACATGGATTCTAACAAAAAACTCCATTCTTTTTCTGATTGGGCTATAGAACGCATTCTCTTCACTAGGATGCATGACGTTAAGGGTTTCGTTTCATATGAAAACATTTTTTTCCATTATTTTCCTCAAAATCAAAGTTCATCCCTTAGTAAGATGAATAAGCATTCTAGTAATAATCTCCACTCATTTTCTGATTGAGCTATAAAAACACATTTTACTCACTAGGATGAATGATTAAGGCATTGTTTTTGCATGAAATGCTTTTCTTTCCATCATTATCCTTAAAATTAAATTTCATCCTTTGGATAAGATAAACAAGGATTATCATAAGAACCTTCATTTATTTTATGAATGGGCTATACAAACACATTCTCCTTATTAGGATGCATGACATTGATGCTTTGGAATCCGAAGAAAAGTTTTTTTCTATCATTTTTCCTAGAATCAAAGTTAATCATTTTCATGGGATGAATAAGGTTTCTCGTAGCAACCTCCATTCATTTATGAATAGGTAATAAATTCCATTGTTTCTTTGATTGGGCTTTAAAAACACATTCTCCTTACTAGGATGCATGACATTGATGGCTTGGTTTCACATGAAAAGCTTTTCCATCAACACTTTCCTTAAAATCAAAGTTCATCCCTTAGATGCAACAAATAAGGATTAGCAAAATAATCTTCATCTATTTTATGATTGGGCTATAAAAGCACATTCTCCTCCTTAGGATGCATGAATTAGGGCCCTGGTTTCATATGAAATGCTTTGTTTCCATCATTTTCCTCAAAATCAAAATTCATCCCTCAGACTAGATGAACAAAGATTCTCGTAATAATCTCTAATCATTTTGTGATTAGCCTAGAAAAACAATTCTCCACATTAGGATGCATGATCTTTGTGCTTGGGTTTCACATGAAAGCTTTTCTTACCGTTATTTTCCTCAATATCAAAGTTCAACCCTCAGATAATACCAATATGAATTCTGATAATAATCTCCATTTATTTTGCAAATGGGCTATAAAAACACATTCTCCTCATTAAGAGGTATGACATAAATGCTTTGGTTTCCCTAAAAAAGCTTTTTTTTCCATTATTTTCCTTAGAATTAAAGTTTGTCTCTTAGATAACATGAACATGGATTCCCGTAATAAACTCCCTTCCTTTTGTGATTGGGCTCTAAAAACAAATTCTCTTTAATAGGAGGCATGACATTGATGCTTCGATTTTACATGAAATGTTTTTCTTTCCATCATTTTCTTTAGAATCAAAGTTCATCACTTTGATAGGATGAACAAGGATTCTCCTAATAACCTCTATTTATTTTGTGAATAGGCTGTAAAAATGCATTCTTCTCTTAAGGATGCATGACGTTGATGCTTTGGTTTCCTAAGAAAAGCTTTTTTTTCCATAATTTTCCTTATATTTAAAGTTCTTCCCTCAGACTATAGGAACATGGATTTTCATAAAAAACTCCATACGTTTTGTGTTTGGGCTATAGAAACACATTCTCTGACTAGGAGGCAAGACATTGGGCCTTTGGTTTCACATGAAAAGCTTTTCTTTCAATCATTTTCCTCAAAATCAAGGTTCATCCCTTGGATGAGATAAAGAAGGATTCTCATAATAATCTCTATTCATTTTATGATTAGGCTATAAAAACACATTCTGCTCACTATGATGCATGAATTAAGGCTTTGGTTTTTAAAGAAAAGTTTTTCTTTCCATCATTATCCTTAAAATCATACTTCATCCCTTGGATGAGACGAAAAGTATTCTCGTTGCAACCTCTAGTCACTTTATGAATAGGAAATAAAAACACATTCTCCTTACTAGGATGCATGACATTGATGCTTCAGATTTTAAAGAAAAGCTTTTCTTTCCAACATTTTCCTTAGAATTAAAGTTAATCATTTGGATAGGAGGAACAAGGTTTCCTATAGTAACCTCTATTTATTTAATGAATGGATAATAAACTCCATTGTTTCTTTGATTAGGCTTTAAAAACACTTTCTCCTCACTAGAATGCATGACATTGATGCTTTGGCTTCACATGAAAAGCTTTTTCTTCTAGCACTTTTCTCAAAATCAAAGTTTATCCTTTAGATGTGCCAAATAAGGATTCCCAAAACAAACTCCATTCATTTTATGATTGGGCTATAAAAACACATTTTTCTCTCTATAATGCATGAATTAGGGCCCTGATTTTGAATGAAAAGCTTTGTTTCTATCATTTTCCTCAAAACCAAAATTCATCCCTCAGATGAGATGAACAAGGATTCTTGTAATAATGTCTATTCATTTTGTGATTGGGCTATAAAAACACATTGTCCTCATTAGGATGCATGATTTTAATGCTTTGGTTTCACATGAAAGCTTTTCTTTCTATCATTTTCCCCAGTGTCAAAGTTTGACCCTTAGATAATACAAATATGAATTCTAGTAATAATCTCCAATTATTTTATGAATGGGCTATAAATACACATTTTCCTCATTAAGAGGTATGACATAAATGCTTTGGTTTCCTTAGAAAAGCTTTTCTTCCATCATTTTCCCATGAATCAAAGTTCGTCCCTTAGATGACATGAACATTGATTCTCGCAATAAACTCCATTCTTTTTGTGATTAGGCTCTAGGAACAAATTCTCTTCATTAGGAAGCATACTATTGATGCTTTGGTTTTACATAAAAAGTTTTTCTTTCCATCATTTTCCTTGGAATCAAAGTTCATCACTTTGATGGGATGAACAAGGATTCTCTTAACAACCTCCATTTCTTTTATACATAGGCTATAAAAACACATTCTCCTCTTTAGGATGCATGACATTAATGCTTTGGTTTCCCAACAAAAGCTTTTCTTTCCATTATTTTCTTTACAATTAAAGTTCCTCCCTCAAATGATAGGAACATGGATTCTCACAAAGAACTCTATTCTTTTTGTATTAGGCTATAAAAATAGATTCTCCTCACCAGGGTGCAAGACATTGAGGCTTTAGTTTCACATGAAAAGCTTTTCTTTTCATTATTTTCCTCAAAATCAAAGTTCATCCCATTGATAAAATAAGTAATGATTCTCGTAAAAATCTTCATTCATTTTTTTATTAGGCTATAAAAAAAGCATTATCCTCACAAGAATACATGAATTAAGGCTTTTGTTTACATGAAAGGCTTTTCTTTCCATTATTTTCCTTAAAATAAAATTTCATCCTTTAGAGGAGACAAATACAGATTCTTATAATAATCTCCATTCACCTTGTGATTAGGCTATAAAAAAGTATTCTCCTCATTAGAATGCTTCATCGTCATGCTTTAGTTTCACATAAAAGCTTTTTTTTCCATCATTTTCCTTAATACTAAAGTTTGACCCTCAGAAAATGCAAATATGAATTTTCGTAATAATCTCCATTCATTTTGTGAATGGGTTGTAAGAGCGCATTTTCCTCACTAGCCCTCATTAGAAGGCATGACATTAATGCTTTGGTTTCCCTAGAAAAGCTTTTTTTCCATCATTTTCCTTAGAATCAAAGTTCTTTCTCAGATAACACAAACATGGATTCTCGAAATAAACTCCATTGTTTTTGTGATTGGTCTCTGAAAACAAATTTTTTTCACCATGAGGCATGACATTTATGCCTTGACCTCACATGAAAAGCTTTCTTTCCACCATATTCCTTAGAATCAAAGTTCATTACTTTAATGGGATCAACAAGGATTCCTATAACAACCACTATTCTTTCTATGAATGGGCTATAAAAAGACATTCTTTTGATCAAGATGCATGACATTGATGCTTTAGTTTCCTAAGAAAAGCTTTCTTTTTCATTATTTTCATTAGAATCAAAGTTCCTCCCTCAGATGACATGCACATGGATTTTCACAAACAAAAACTCCATTCTTTTTGTGATTAGGGTACAAAAACACATTCTCCTCACTAGGATGCATGATGTTGAGGCTTTGGTGTCACATGAAAAGCTTTTATTTCCATTATTTGCCTCAAAATCAAGGTTCATCACTTTGATGAAATGAATAAGGATATTCATGATAATCTCTATTTATTTTGTAATTAGGCTATAAAAGCACATTCTCCTTATTAGAAGGCATAACATTAATGCATTACTTTCCCAAGAAAAGCTTTTCTTCCATCATTTTTCTTAAAATCAAAGTTTGTCCCTTAGATGAGACACCTAAGGATTCCCATAACAAACTTTATAAATTTTGTGATTAGGCTATAAAAACACATTTTCCTTACTACGATACATGAATTAACCTTTGGTTTTACATGAAAAGCTTTTCTTTCCATCATTTCCCTAAAAATCAAATTTCTTCCCTTAGATAAGATAAACAAGGATTCTCATAATAATCTCTAATCTTATTATGATTGGTCTATAAAAACATATTCTCCTCATTAGGATACATGATGTTGATGCTTTGGTTTCACATGAAGGCTTTTCCTTCCATTATTTTCCTAAAAGTCAAAATTTGGCCCTCAGATAAGGTGAATATGAATTCTTCTAACAATCTCCATTTATGTTGTGAATGGGCTATAAAAACACATTCTCCTCATTAGAAGGCATGACATTAATGCTTTGGTTTCCCAAGAAAACCTTTTTTTTCCATCTTTTTTATTAGAACCAAAGTTCGTTACTCAGAGGACTCGAATATGGATTCTTGTAAGAAACTCCATTGTTTTTGTAATTGGGCTCTTAAAACAAATTCTCTTCAATAGGCAGCATGACATTGATGCTTTGTTTTCACATGAAAAGCTTTTCTTCGATTATTTTCCTCATAATGAATGTTAATCATTTTGATCAGACGAACATGGTTTCCCATAACAACCTTTATTCATTTTATGAATAGGCTACAAAAGCATAATCTCCTCATTAGGATGCATGACATTGATGCTTTGGATTCCTAAGAAAAGCTTTTCTTTCCAATATTTTCCTTAGAATCAAAGTTCCTCCTCAGACGAGAGGAACATGGATTCTCATAAAAAACTCTAATTTTTTTTTTGTTTTTGGGCTATGAAAACACATTCTCCTTACTAGGATGCAAGATATTGGGGGCTTTGGTTTCACATAAAAAGCTTTTTATTCCATCATGTTTCTTAGAATCAAGGTTCATCCCTTAGATGAGATGAATAAGGATTCTCATAATAATCTCCATTTATTTTGTGAATGGGGTATAAAAATAATTTCTCCTCATTAGCATGCATGACATTAATGCATTGCTTTCCCAAGAAAAGCTTTTTTCCTTCATTTTCCTTGGAATCAAAGTTCATCCCTTAGATGCGATGAATAAGGATTCCTATAATAAACTCTATTCATTTTATGATTGGGCTATAAAATCATATTCTCTTCATTATGATACATGAATTAAGCTCTGGCTTTGAATGACAAGCTTTTCTTTCCATCATTTTCCCTAAAATCAAATTTTATTCCTTAGATCAAATAAACAAGGATTCTCATAATAATCTCCATTCATTTTATGGCTAGGCTAGAAAAACATATTTTTCTCATTAGGATGTATGATGTTAATGCTTTGGTTTCACATGAAGGCTTTCTTTTCCATTCATTTCCTTAGAATCAAAATTTTTCCCTTAAATAACCTGAATATGGGTTCTTGTCACAAACTCTATTCTTTCTCCGGTTGGGCTTTAAAAGCACATTATCCTCACTGAGTTGCATGACAGTGAGGTTTTGTTTTCACATGAAAGCTTTTATTTCCATCATTTTTTTTAGAGTCAAAGTTCATCTCTTAGATAAGACAAACACAGTTTCTCGTAACAATCTCCATTCATTTAATGAATAAGATATAAAAGCACATTCTCTTATTTAGGATGCAAGACATTGATGCTTTGGTTTTGTAAGAAAAGCTTTTATTTCCATCATTTTCCTTAGAATCAAAGTTTCTCCTATAGATAACATGAACATGGATTCTCAAAAAAACTTTATTCTTTTTGTGATTGGGCTATACAAACACATTTTTCTCACTAGGATGCATGACATTAAGGCTTTGGCTTCACATTAAAAGCTCTTCTCTCCATTATTTTCTACAAAATTAAAGTTTAGCCCTTATATGAGATAAACATGGATTCTTGTAAAAACCTCCATTCATTTTATGATTTGGCTATAAAAACACACTCTCCTTACTAGGATGCATGACAATGATGCTTTGGTTTCCCAAAAAAACTTTTGTTTCCATTATTTTCTTTAGAATCAAAGTTCTTCCCTTTGATGCGACAAACATGGATTGTCATGGAAAACTCTATTCTTTTTATGATTGGGCTATAAAAGCACATTCTCCTTACTAGGATGAATGAGATTGATGCTTTGGTTTCACATGAAAAGCTTTCCTTCCCATCATTTCCCTCAGAATCAAAGTTTATCCCTTAGATAAGATGAACAAAGATTTTTGTAATGATCTCTTTTCATTTTTTATTATGATATAAAAACACATTCACCTCAAAAGGATGCATGAATTAAAGCTTTTATTTTGTATGAAAAGCTTTTCTTTCCATCATTTTCCTCAAAATCAAATTATCCCTTAGATGGGACGAACAAGGCTTCTCGTAATAACCTCCATTCATTTTATGAATGGGATATAAAAACACATTGATGCTTTGGTTTCCTAAGAAAGCTTTTCTTTCCATTATTATCCTTAGAATCAAGGTTCCTTCCTCAGATGACATGAACTTCGATTCTCACAAAAAACTCTATTCTTTTTATGATTGGGCTATAAAAATGCATTCTCCTAACTAGGATGCATGCCATGAGGCTTTGGTTTCACATGAAAGGCTTTTATTTCCACCATTTTCTTCAAAATCAACATTCACCTTTTAGATGATATAAATAAAGATTATCATAATAATCTTTATTCATTTTCTGATTAGGCTATAAAAATACATTTTTCACTCTATGATGCCTGAATTAAGGCTTTGATTTTGCATGAAAAGCTTTTCTTTTTAGCATTTTCCTTAAAATCAAATTTCATCCCTTCGTTGAAATGAATAAGGATTCTCATAATAATCTCCAGTCATTTTGTGATTGGGCTATCAAAGACATTCTCCTCTCTAGGATGCTTGAATTAAGGCTTTGATTTTGCATGAAATGCTTTTTTTTTCATTATTTTCCTTAAAATCAAATTTTATCCCTTAGTTGAGATGAACAAGGATTCTCTTAATAATCTCCATTTGTTTTGTGATTGGGCTATAAAAACACTTTTTTGTGATTAGGCTATAAAAA
>JBBYHO010009559.1:40653-57377 GCA_038382025.1 Adansonia gregorii
CAAGGATTCTCTTAATAATCTCCATTTGTTTTGTGATTGGGCTATAAAAACACTTTTTTGTGATTAGGCTATAAAAAAACTTTCTCCTTATTAGGATGCATGATCTTAATGCTTTAGTTTCACATGAAACCTTTTCTTTCCATAATTTTCCTCAAAATCAAAGTTCGACCCCTAGATAATACAAATATGAATTTTCGTAATAATCTCCATTTATTTTGTGAATGGGCTGTAAAAATACATTTTTCTCATTAGGATGCATGACGTTAATGAATTAGTTTCCCAAGAAAAGCTTTTCTTTCCATCATTTTTGGTAGAATCAAAGTTCATCCCTCCTATCCAATAACATGGATTCTCGTAATAAACACCATTCTTTTTGTAATTATGCTCTAAAAACAAAATCTTATCGCTATTAGGCATGACATTGGTGCTTTGCCTACCTAAGAAAACCTTTTCTTTCCATCATTTTCCTTAGAATCAATGTTTATCCCCTCAAATGGGAAGAACATGGATCCTCGCAACAAACCCCATTCTTTCTTTGATTAGGCTTTACAAACATATTTCTTCACTAGGATGCTTGATATTGAGGCTTTGGTTTCACATGAAAGCTTTTCTTTCCATCATTTTCCTCAGAAGCAAAGTTTGTCTCGTAGATGAGACAAACATAGTTTCTCATAACAATCTTCATTCATTTTATGAATGAGCTATAAAAACACATTCTCTTCTTTAGGAAGCATGAATTGATGCTTTGGTTTCATAAGAAAAGCTTTTCTTTTGTCATTTTCCTTAGAATCAAACCTCTTTTAGATGACATGAACATGGACTCTTTTAAAAAACTCCATTCTTTTTGTGATTAGGCTATAAAAACATATTTTTCTCACTAGGATGCATGACATTAAGGCTTTAGCTTTGCATGAAAAGTTTTTCTTTCCATCATTTTCCTCAGAATCAAAGTTTATCCCTTAGATGAGACAAGCATGGATTCTTGTAACAATCTCCATTTATTTTATGATTGGGTTATAAAAACACATTCTCCTTTTTATGATTGTTGCCATGTGTTCGACCTTTAAAACTTTGGATGGTCCAAAGGGCATGGCATGTTTGACTTAAAAATAAATGATGGTTGGTTATGGTTGAGCCTTTAAGCTATCCCTTGATTGGGATTTGAATTAGGCATGATAATATAAAGGGGATAGAGACTATCAAGCAAGTTGCTCATCCAACTAGTCTCGAACGGCCATCGTGAAGTGGCCATAAAATTATGAGTCACCACTGATCATTTTAGGCTAGGCATGATTGGATGCCTATTAAAATTTTATGAGTTACAAAACTTGAAACATTGATTTCAAGGTCTACAAAGTCGAGAGATTTGTTGGTAGGGTTCGAGAGTTAGTCATGTGCAGGGAAGAACTAGCGTCTGCACGATGCCTAAAATCGATACCTGCTAACTATGTCGTACTTTGGTCTCGATTAAATTAGTTCGATTTGATCTCTATTTAGATATAATCCTCTTTAGTGCATGAAGATTTGGAGAATGGAAATTCAAGTTTTTTAAAGGTAATTATATCACATATATGCCTCAGAGATGTGAAGAACATAGGGATTTTTGTGAAAATAATGTCCGGATTGGATTTTAAAAAATTGGATGTTTTGTATTAGGCACTGGAAAGATACAAACATGAAACATCATCTTGTAAATTTTAGTGGAAAATGAATTTTAAACATTAATGCATAATAGCCTTTACAAAAGGAAAGCAATTTAGTAAGGCAAAAAATGAGAAATGTAATAATATCATAAACAAGCAATCGCAAATAAAAGAGCCTAAAAAAAGAGGGGTGACCAAAATGTATCTAATAATTGCCTTCAATTGAGATTACAATTTTAGAGATCAGTCTAGACTCGGTGGTAATTTGAAGAACAAAGTTGATTCCTATAAAAATAGTTTGAGGCATCCGAAAGAGAGACAATTTTAACTTTTTAAGAAAAAAGTAGGGTTGGAGTATCCCTTCGATAAGGTAGGGTTGGAGTATCCCTAAAATAAAGTTATGAAAATAGTTAGGATTAAAGTGAAAATTTGAATTGTTAATGAAAAAAGGTTGGAGTACTCCCTTTGACTATTTGGGTTGGAGTATCCCCAAAGTTAGAAAAACATTTAGGAACAAAGAGAAAATTTAAATTTTTTATTAAAAATAGGGTTAGAGTATGCCCTTTGGAGTATTAGAGTATCTCCACTATTGAAAATTTTAATATGAAATCCTATTTTTTGTATTTTAATTTTGATTCGAGTCAAAAGGGGCTAATGTTATGGGCAAATCAACTGAGGGCATTTCAAGATATCTACATGTCTCGATAAAAAGGGATTCAAAAATTAGGTTGAAAATAGGGGATAGCATTATGTCATCTCCATTTTCAAATTTTGTTCGGATGTATCTAAAGACTTCAAAGGGTAGATAAGGTACCATTGCAAAGGTAACTCAATAAGGTTTAATATAAAAATATTCTAAAAATCTAGAAAATCCCTTTCTTGGCAGAGTTAATTTTTGATGTTATGTTCGTCTCAGCACTGGTAGCATGTGTAATTAAAAAGGGATATTAGATTTCAAAAAATCATTCTAAGCTTATCTAGGATTATTAGACAGTAGATAATTCATTTCCAAAAAGGGAATTTTGTGAACTTTTTGGGAAAATATTTAGAAATTTTGTAAATATCATATGGTGGGCCATAATAGTCAAAATAGAATGTTAAATGCTGGTTCCGAGGGTTTCAAATAGCAAAGGTTCAAAAAATCATAATTCCCTCATTAGGGATGATCCAAGGGCAAATAAGGTACCTTTGGAAAGGTAATTTGAAGCCCTTTAAAGAAAAAATATTGAAAAAATCGAAGCAAATATTTTATGGTTTGAAAATCATTTTCAAATTTGGACTACAGTGCTGCTAGGGCAAAAACAAGGGGATTATTCGATATTTTGATTTTTTTTTAAGATAGACTCAGGCTTAGGATGTCCGAATGTCCATGATAGAAAGTAACAGGAGCTTCACAAGTTCATTCCACAATCTCATAGTAGTTTGGGATGATGGAAGAATCCATTGACCAAAAAAGAACACGAGACTTAAGTTCAAGGATTAATACTAAAAGGATTTCCCCTCTTTTTTTGAAAAATGAACTTATTTCACCATGAATACAGAACTAAAATGTTAATTTGCCCCCCAGATCGAGAGACCAATTTGATGAAAACATTACGTCCATGCTACTCTTCATTTATTGAAGGTAACATGAACTTAACTTAAGGATGTTTCTAAAAATCAAATTGTAAGAAACAAGCGAGCAATTTAATAGAGATGTAATTGACAAAATATAGCACATACAAAGATAAACTTGGATTAAATATGAAAACAAGCAAAGATGACATTTTGACATGGAAATGGGTGACCTAGATTCAAGAAGAAGACAAGCAGGGTGTGTCATAACATCTCCTGGATGCGAATCTTGACCAAGCCTGATTTTAATAGCCATTGACTATATAAGTGGTAATGATCATTATTTTAAAACTATTTATTCTTTTTTTGGGGCCATATCGATATCAATATTCTCTTATTTATAAGGACTCAGAAGTTAAGATGAATCGCTCACCCATTTTAACCTTAAATAGTCATCACGACATGACCATTTGTTTGGAGTCGCCACCAATCTATTTTGGCCAGGTGAGATTGGTCACCTGTCAAAATTAATGCTTTAAGGATAAAAGCCTAAAGATAAATTTCATGGTCTACAGAGTACAGATCGTTTTTAAGTGTTCGAAAGTCGATTACATCCATAAGTAAGGATTAACCCTCTCATGGTGCCCAAAATTGGTACCTTACTATTCATGGTTAATTTGGACTTTAATTTTTATCTGGCTTTAATATGTGGCATTTAATTACAATTCCCTATTGTTAAAATAAGATTTTACTATTCCATGAGAGAAAAACAAGGTTTTTCATTTTGAAAACCAGAATGTCTTACACACCCCCACTGGAAAACCAATGGGACACGAAAGTTTTTATTATTCCCTTTTATACCCTAACGAAAAACCAAAGGGACATAAAAGATTCTAAGAAACCAAAATGCCTTTCACATCCTACTGGAGTGCCTAGCAAAATGATCCATCATTAGAATGATCCGTAAGACCCCTATCACATATGGGTGAAAGGAGTTTCATGTATCACTCTAACTTCGAGACATTGCCTTTATGTTACAAAGGCATACAAATTTTATTTGAAACAAAATAAAAGACCTATGATGTAGTTTAGACACTAAAGTACTAATTCAAATCTTAGGACTAAAAAAAAAATGAACCTATTCTTAAAGTATACCTTCAACATAGAAACACTCAGTGGTTACTTAAGGCTAGGTTTTAAGTAATTAAAATATCCCTAAGGATTACCGTCGACACTAAGGCGCCCTATAACTACTTAGGATTTGGTTCTAGGTAAAATTAAAATATTCGTAAAGCTTACCAGCGACATTAAGGCACTTGGTAAGTACTTAGGATTGTGTTCTAAGGAAAATTAAAATATTCCTAAGGCTTACCATAAACATTAAGGCACCCAGCAAGTACTTAGGATTGGGTTCTAAGGAAAATTAAAATATTCTAAAAGCTTACCACTGACACTAAGGCACCCAATAAGGAAAATTACAAAAAATGTCCCTTGAGTATACCTTCAACATGAAAATACCTGGTACCTCTAATGGACTCAAAAATGACCTTAAAAGGCTAAATGAACCCTAAACATTTACCTTGGGTATAAAAGCATCCTGGTGAAGAAAAATTATGAAAATGCCCTCAGGGTATACTTTCGCCATGAAAGTATCCTAGTACCCTTAATGGACTCAAAAATGACATTAAAAGGCTAAAGGAACCTTAAACATTCACATTTGGCATAAAAGCATATCAATGAGAAAATTATAAAAATGCCCCTAGGGTATACATTTGACATGAAAGTATCTTGGTATTCTTAATGGACTCAAAAATGACCCTAAAAGCATAAAGGAACCTTAAACATTCACCTTTGGCATAAGAGCATCCCAGTGAGGAAAATTATGAAAATAACTCTAGGTATACCATTAACATAAACGTATCTCGGTACCCCTAGTGGACTAAAAAATGACCTTAAATGGCTAAAAAAACCTTAAACATTCACCATCGGCATAAAAGCATCCTGGTAAGGAAAATTATGAAAATGCCCCCAGGTATACCTTTGACATGAAAGTATCCTAGTACCCCTAATGGACTCGAAAGGACAAATAATGATGATTCTTACCATAAATGGGTAATTTAGATTACAAAAATGACCTAAAGTATAAAAATTGCTAATGGGTCCCTAAATTTTTGAAAATTAAATATTAGTCCTTAATTGATTAATAATGCTAAATTTTTTTTGAATACTCGAAATAGGTGACAAATTTTAAAATAACCTAACAAGCAAAAATGCTGTTAAGTCTCTAAATTTTCAAAAATTATATTTCATACCCTAATAAAGAACCAAAAGAATACGAAAGGTTTTAATACTTTTAGCACCCCATTAGAGCACCAATTGAACACTCAAAATATTTAAAATATTCTAAGGGAGTGATTTCATGCTAGAGATAACTAGTTTAGCCTAAAAATGCTAGATTTCCCTAGTGGTCCCGAAGCTTCCCTAAAATTACAAGTTGGCCCCAATATGATTAAAATATAAAATTAAGCATTTTATAAATCAAAATAACTATGACAAATCACATAGAAAATTACAAGCAAGATTTGATTACATTTTTTTACCCTTAGGGTAAATTTCTCAATTTATTACCTTTATTATTTTATTTTATTATTATTTTTTTATTTGATACCTTAATGGAGAACCAAAAAGATATGAAAAGTTTTAAAGACTTTTATACCCCCTACGAATAACCATTGGAATATTAAAAGCCAAAAATATGGTTAAAAATTTACTAAAGCTTAAAATTTGCTATTTGGACCCTTTATTTTTACATTTTTTAACTAAGTCTGCATATGATTATGCATCTCTAAAATGATTAAATCATGTAGAAAAATATGTGCAAACATTTACAATATGCCATGTGCAATTTTCGGACCAACACAATACACCCAAAATTACAATTTTACTATAATATGCAAACTAACCCCTAAACTTTTAGACATTTACAATTTAGTCCTCAATCAACCAAAACCATCATGAAAACACATCATTAAGGCATGAAATAACTTGGAATCAATAGCAAAATAGGCAAAAATACTAAGATTCGGCCAACCATTGGATTAGTTAGAACAAAAATTTTCCTTTTTTTTTTGGTTTGGTTCCTAAGTTTAACATTTGTTACAAAATAATATATAATATTAATTATAAGCTAAAATAAACCAAAACCATCATCATCCACTCAAGATTAGGTTCGGCCAAGGTGGGATTCATCAAGCAAACAAAATTTTCATGATGGAAAAACAAGTAAAACACATGTATACACCATTTTTATGCATAAAAGCATAAACTTTCAAACATATAACAACCAAGTTACCACAAAATCAAGCAAGACAAAATATATACATGTGATATTACAACAAAATGACCATGAAATCAGCAAGAAATAGGAAGGAAGAAGGTGATTACCTCAGTTAAAAATAAAAGGGGCAAGAGTTTATCTTATTTTTATTTTTTTATTTTCTTTTTTTTTAATTTTTTTCCTCTCTTCCCCCGAAAACTTCTTAATGAAGAAAAATGTCCTCTACATATAAAGGAAACGGTGATAAATTACTGCCTAAATGAAGTGGCCGAATGGCCTTTTTTTTGCTTTTTTTTATTTATTCGATGTGGAGATGGCTTTCTAGGTTGGATAACCATAATTGTTGTTATAAGCCCATGCTCATTTTATCTTTTCTTACAAGCCACTCAATTATCAAGCTCATGATGAAGTTGATCAGCTCATGTAATGGTTAATTAGGATGTAACCAACTTCGCTAGAAACTAATTGAATAAGAAAACAAGCTAGTTAGCATGTAACTAGTTGGAAAAAGTAAATTAAATTAAATTAAATTTTCAAAAATCAAAATAAAATTGGAATTAATGTAACTTGATCATAGACAAAATTTTAGAAATGAAATGGTGTCAAGGATCTTGATTGGAAGCCAAAAACTCGTACAATTTTACGAGAAATGCCTTAGTATAGGAAAATGAACTTGTAAAATTTTAAAATAGATCAACAAGAACCAAAAATAAAATTCACGAGCATGATACTCGTAAGACTATAAATTTTAAAATTACTTTATAAAATTTATAATTTGACACTTTATGGTAGAAAATGCCAATACATATTTTTTCTTGAATACTTATGATTTTTTAGGTTGAGAATCAGCATAAAACCACACCGGTGTCGGTAAAAATATCCAAAATCCTAATTTCCCAAGTTTTTAAAAAATCTCAAGAAATTCTTAAACATAGAAAAATTAACCGTGAGATCATTTGCAGAGGAAATTAACAAATTTTGTCAAGAACTTGTTCAAAAACAAAAATTTTTCCTTTGCAGATTCATCTTTTTTACCTGAGAAAATGGATTTTTCCATCATGTGTACATGTTGTTATTCACCTATGACTGATTAAAATAACAAAAATATGAAACCGTTTTGGTGGAAGTTAGCCTCTATTAGAGTAGCCACTACATTTTCATTCTTAGATACTTGGTACTTTCAGGGAAAAATAGCCCAAATGAATTTAGGCATTTACAACTGCCCCTTTTTGTCCATTACTGAGAATTAGGAGTAAGATAAAGACCAAATAGACACAATTTCGTCTGGGCCACAAAGTACAAGAAAAATAAGATATGAACATATATATTAGAGCTTACTGATTAGAAGGGGAACTTTCAACCTACACTAAAGTTAATACTGAAAATAAGTTGGTCAGGCCAAAATCACGCAAACCAACTAGAAAGATAAATTGACTGAGACTAGGCTACATGTCAACAAATGAAAGTAGTTACCCAAGACTAAGCCGATGGGTAAACAATGGATACAAAGGTTATACCTAAGGTTAAACGTAACAAGTTCAACCAAGGCTGAACCATTACGTCAAATGAGATACAAAAAAAGAGTTTGACAAGGGCAAAACCATCATGTCAAATGACAGTTAAAGAAAGTTTGACTATGGCTAAACCATCACGTCAAATAAAATGAAAAGAGGGTTTGACTAAGGCTAAACCACCATTTAAATGAAGGTGAAAAGAAGTTTGAACAGGGTGAAACCATCACATCAAATAAAAGAAAAAAATTTGACAGAGCTAAACCACCACATTAAATGACAGTGAAAAAAAGTTTGACCAGGGCTAAACCATAATGTCAAACGAAAACAAAAAAATTTGACCAGGGCTAAAGCATCACGTCAAATGAAATAAAAAGTGAATTTAACTAGGGCTAAACTATCATGTTAAAGGAAAGTGAAAAGAAAGTTTAACTGGTGTTAAACCATCACCTCAAACGAAAGTGAAAGGAAGTTTGACCAGGCTAAACCATCATGTCAAATGAAAGCAAAAAAAGTTTGACCAGGGCTAAACCATCATGTTAAATGAAATGAAAAAAAGTTTGACCAAGGCTAAACCATCAAGTCAAATAAAAGTGAAAAAAAGTTTAACCAAATAAAATATAGCAGACTTGATCGGGTATAGCTAAGTAAGTTAGAATTTGATCGAGTACGGTCGATTAGAGACAAACCTTAATAAGGTTGAAGTAATAAAATATATGAGATCTTTGAGGTAAGCATGACTTACCTTTTGATTTTAAAGTAGTATCCATTCTGATAGTTTATCTTACTTTATTGCTTTAAACCTATGAATTACATAGTTATGAATGTGGATGTATGATGAATGTGCATGGCTTTTCATGATTAGATTTATTCCTCATTTTTATATTTTTCATTCACTTTTTAAATTGTGATTCAATCGACTTTAAAAGCCTAAAAACTTCTTCAAAAAGCATCAAGAATCTTTTTGATACTAAGGGGCCACTCTTGAATTTAACATTGTTTTTACAAAACTAATTGTTCTTGCCCTCTGAAGAATTTGGATTATGCTACACCAGCGTTATCTAGTGCGCAAAAGAGAATGGTATGATTATGAATGTGTGGGGGATGCCCTTTGTGGTCATGCAGTGCATCAATACCATCTAGTGGTTGAGGAAAACGGATATGATTGGAAATATGGGTGATTCCTTACCCGAGAGAAAATAGGACTTTATGATGCACAATACCATCTAGTGTTTAAGGAAAAGAGACATGATTAGAAATGTGGGTGATGCCCCTGCCTTAAGATAAAACAAGACTTTATGATGCATTGATACCATCTAGTGGTTAAGGAAAAAAAGATATGGTTGGAAATATGGGCGATGTCCTTGCCTTGAGAGAAAATAAGACTTTATGGTGCATCAATACCATCTAGTGGTTAAAGAAAAAAGATATGATTGGAAATGTTGGCAATGACCTTGCCCTAAAAGAAAACAAGACTTTGAGAGGCATCAATACCATCTAGTGATTAAGGAAAAGGGATATGATTAGAAACGTATGAGGGATACCTTCCTTTAATTCATCTGTGGTTTTCAAAATGTAACAAGGACCTAATGTTTCCATCAACTCCCTTACCAGCCGAAACAAAATGATGAATATTTTCTAAGAGGCTGAGTTTCCTCCATCATCAAAATTTTATCTAAGATCGTTAATTATCCATGCTTAATGCTTCCTATAACGTTTGAAGAAATTAAGACGTGAAATAAGATGTTCATAATGTTTTGAACTTATTTGAAAGTAGCTTAAAAAATTAGTCTATTATCTATTTTAATAATCCTTATTTCGTTAATTATCATTTAGCAAAAATGTTAGCATGATAAAAAAAAGATAGTCTAACAGAGGTTGCATTTCAAGGAAATAAAGTAGAATATTGGCTTTTTTCTTTTACAAAAATATTGGTAAAATGCCTAAGAAAAGATTCACAAAGGTAATGGTAAATGTTGAAGAAAAGGTCTGGACAGCTGAATTCAGATCTTCGAAGATTTCTTCTGAACAGAATATTTACTTCTGCATAGGTCCATCTTTTAAAGATGCATTTGATCATATCATGCCTATAATTTGATTATTTTTTTCTTTGTTTAAGCAACCCTTTTGGGTTTTTAACTTGAAGCCTCCCTCTCATATCACCTTTAATCGAATTCCCTATTTGGGTTTTTATTTGATTTTTATTTTCTTTTTTTTTTGTTTATTTTTTCTTTTTTTTAAGCATAGTATTTCTTTACACAGTCTCCATAGACAGGGTTTGGCAAGACATCTTCATCCATTTTGGTAAGGATTAATACACCTTTTAAGAATGCCTTGTGATCCATATAAGATCATTCCTAATTAGGTGCCCATTTGCCTTATGGATCTTTTTGTATGGGGAGGATTTTCCTCAGTGCCAGTTCTCCTTCATGAAGTTATCTTGGATGAATTTTTTTATCATGGCCCTTCATCATCCTTTTCTGGCACATTTGTCTATATTGAATTGCTTTCAACCTCTTTTCTTCAATAAAGTTCAATTGTTTATAACGATCTCATGCCCATTCAGCTTGTTCCAATTTGGTCTCCATTAATATTCGAAGTGATGGAATCTCAACTTCAATTGTAGCATTGCCTCTGTGCCAAACACCAATAAGCAAGATGTTACCCTAGTCAAGGTCTGTATTGAGGTTCGATAAGCAAAGAGAGCGAATAGAAGCTTCTCGTGCCAATCTTTATAAGTCTTTACAATTTTTCCCATAATCTTTTTAATATTTTTTTGGCAGCTTCTATGGCCCCATTCATCTTCGAATGATATGTGATCGAATTATGATGAGAGATTATAAAAGGGGTAAGAGTTTATCTTATTTTTATATTTTTTCTTTCTTTTTTTCCAATTTTTTCCTCTCTTTCCCTAAGAACTTCTTAATGAAGAAAAATGTCCTATACTTATAAAGGAAAGGGTGGCAATATTACTGCCAAAATGAAGTGGCCGAATGAATTTTTTTTTTACTTTTTTTAATTTATTTGATGCGGAGATGGCTTGTTATGTTGGACAACTGTAATTGTTGTCATAAGCCCATGCTCTTGTTATCTTTTCTTACAAGCCACTCAATTATCAAGCTCATGATGAAGTTGATCAGCTCATGTAATGGGTAATTGGGATGTAACCAACTTGGTTAGAAAGTAATTGGATGAGAAACAAACTAGTTAGCATGTAACTAGTTGGAAAAAGTAAATTAAATTAAATAAAATAAAATTTCTAAAAATTAAAATAAAATTGGTATTAACATAAATTGATCATAGACAAAATTTTAGAAATGAAATGGTGCGAAGGATCTTGATTGAAAGCCAACAACTTGTACAATTTTACGAGAAATGCCCTAGTGTAGGAAAATTGACATATGGGAAAAAATATTCAAAACCCATGAAATAAATTAAAATTTTCAAAATTATTTTATTGGGAGTTAAATGACAATATTAGATGAATTTTAAAAATTTTGAACTAAAAAAAATCTCCCGAAAACATTTACGAAATAGAAAACTCGATTTTTTGAAAACAGGAGAAGTTCAAGAAAAAAATCAAAATGAATGAAAATAAATGAAAATTTGAAAACTAAATTAAGGTGAATCAAATAATAATATTTGATGAATTTTAAAAGTCTTAAACCAGGAAAAATCACCCCGAAAACATTTACAGAGTAGAAAACTTCATATTTCGAAAATAAAAAAATTTTATGAAAAAAATTAAAAACTCATGAAAATAAATGAATTTTTCAAAACTAATTTAATTTGAATCAAATAATAATATTGGATGGATTTTGATGTTTGAAACTCGAGAGGATTCCATCAAAAATTTTACGAGTAAAGAAAAACTCATATTTTAATACCAAGAAAAATTATGAAATTTCATTGATGCTAAGTAAAACAAATTCGTGACCACACATTTTACAAACATTAATTTCTAAAATGAAGAAAATGAACTTGTAAAATTTTAAAATAGATCAACAAGAACCAAAAATAAAATTCACGAGCATGATACTCGTAAGATTACAAAATTTAAAATTAATTTATAAAATTTATAATTTAACACTTTATGATAAGAAATGCCAATACATATTTTCCCTTGAATACTTATGATTTTTCTGATTAAGAATTAGCATAAAACCACACCAGTTTCGGTAAAAATATCTAACCGTTAATTTCCCAAGTTTTTCAAAAAAAATCTCAAGAAATTCTTAAAAATAGAAAAATTAACCGTGAGATCATCTGCAAAGGTAATTTCCAAAATTTCTCAAGAACTTGTTTGAAAACAAAAATTTTTCCTTTGCGGATTCATCTTTTTTACCTGAGAAAATGGATTTTTCCATCATGTGTATATGTTGTTTTTAAATATGACTAATTAAAATAACAAAAATGTGAAACCCTTTTGGTGGAAGTTGGCCTCCAATAGAGTGGCCACTACATTTTTATTCTTAGATGCTTGTATTTTTAGGGACAGATAGCCCGAATGAATTTAGGCATTTACAACTGCTCCTTTTTGTCCATGGCTAAGAATCAAGAGTAAGACAAAGACCAAATAGACACAATTTCGTCTGGGCCACAAAGTACAAGAAAACTAAGATATGAACATATATATTAGAGCTTACTGATTAGAATGGGAACTTTCAACCTACACTGAAGTTAATATTGAAAATGAGTTGATTAGGCCAAAATCACGCAAACCAACTAGAAAGACAAATTGACTGAAACGAGGCTATCAAGTCAACAAATGAAAGGAGTTACCCTGTACTAAGTCGACGGGTACATAAAGGATACAAAAGTTATACCTAAGGTTAAACGTAACAAGTTCAACTAAGGCTGAACCATTATGTCAAACGAGATACAAAAGAGAGTTTGATAAGGGCAAAACTATCATGTCAAATGACAGTCAAAGAAAGTTTGACCAAGGCTAAACCATCACATCAAATAAAATGAAAAGAGGGTTTGACTAGGGCTAAACCATCACCTTAAATGGAGGTGAAAAGAAGTTTGACCAGGGCGAAGCCATCACATCAAACAAAATGAAAAGAAAATTTGACCTAGCTAAACCATCACGTTAAATGAAAATGAAAAAAAGTTTAACCAGGGCTAAACTATAATGTCAAACGAAAGCACAAAAATTTTGACCAGGGCTAAACCATTACGTCAAATTAAATAAAAATAGAGTTTGACCAGGGCTAAACTATCATGTTAAAGGAAAATAAAAAAAAGTTTAACTGGTGCTAAACCATCACCTTAAACGAAAGTGAAAGAAAGTTTGACCAGGGCTAAACCATTATGTCAAATGAAAGCGAAAAAAGTTTGACCAAGGCTAAACCTTCATGTTAAATGAAATGAAAAGAGAGTTTGGCCAAGGCTAAACCATTATGTCAAATGAAATAAAAAGAGAGTTTGACCAGGGCTAAACCATCACTTCAAACAGAGGTAAAAAGAGTTTAACGAAGGCTAAACCATCAAGTCAAACAAAAAAAAAGAAAGTTTAACCAGGCTAAACTATAACGTTAAATAAAAGTGAAAGAAAGTTTAACCAAGTAAAATATAGCAAGACTTGATCGAGTATAGCCAAGTAAGTAAGAATTTGATCGAATACGGCTGATTGGAGACAAACCTTAATAAGGTTGAAGTAATCAAATATTTGAGATCTTTGAGGAAAGCTTGGCTTAACTTTTGATTTTGAAGTAGTATCCATTTTGATAGTTTTTCTTGCTTCATTGCTTTAAACCTATGAATTACACAACTAAGAATATGGATGCATGATGAATGTGCATGAATTTTCATGATTAGATTTATTCTTTATTTTTATATTTTTCATTCATTTTTTTATATCATGATTCAACCCACTTCAAAAGCCTAAAAGCATCTTCAAAAAGCATGAAGAATATTTTTGATAGTAAGGGGCCACTCTTGAATCTAACATTGTTTTTACAAAAACAATTGTTCTTGCCCTCTGAGGAATTTGGATTATGCTGGCACCAGCATTATCTTGTGACTGAAAGAGAATGGTATGATTTTGAATGTGTGAGGGATGCCCTTTGTGGTCATGTAGTGCACCAATACCATCTAGTGGTTGAGGAAAAATGATATGATTAGAAATATGGGTGATGCCCCTGCCTGAGAGAAAACAGGACTTTGTGATGCATCAATACCATCTAGCACTTAAGAAAAAAAGGGCATGATTGGAAATATGGGTGATATCCCTGCCTCAAGATAAAACAAGACATTATGATGCATCAATACCATGTAGTGATTGAGGAAAAAGGATATGATTGGAAATATGGGTGATGTCTTCACCCCGAGAGAAAACAAGACTTTGTAATGCATCAATACCATCTAATGGTTATGGAAAAAAGATATGATTGGAAATGTTAGTGATGTCCTTGCCCTAAGAGAAAACAGGACTTTGTAAGGCATCAATATCATCTAGTGATTAAGAAAAAGGGATATGATTAGAAATGTATGAGGGATACCCTCTTTTGATTCATTTATGGTTTTCAAAATGTAAAAAGGACCTAGTGTTTCCATCAATTCTCTTGTCAGTCGAAATAAAATGATGAATATCTTCTAAGAGGTTGAGTTTCCTCTATCATCAGAATTCTATCTAAGATCGTTAATTATCCACCCTTAAGGCTTCCTCTAACGTTCAGAAAAATTAAGACGTGAACCAAGATTTTCATAATGTTTTGAACTTATTCCAAAGTTGCTTAAAAAAATTAGTCTGTTATTTATTTTAATAATCTTTATTTTGTTAATTATCATTTAGCAAAAATGTTAGCATGATAAGAAAAGATAGTCTAACAAAGGTTGTTTTTCAAGGAAATAAAGTAAAAATTGGCTTTTTTTCTACAAAAATAATGGTAAAATGCTTAAGAAAAGACTCACAAAGGTAATGGTAAATGTTAAAGAAAAGGTCTGGACAGCTGAATTCAGATCTTCGAAGATTTCTTCTGAATAGAATATTTGCCTCTGCCATTTGATTGTCCCCATGGAACAGATGAATGAAGTCTACTTCTTTGAATTCTTCTAGTAATTCTAGAATTAATTTTTCATATTACTACAACCTTGGGTCTCGCATTTCCCATTCTCTATGCAGTTGGCAAATTACCAAGGCTGAATCTCTGTCGACTTTCAATGCTTGCGCCTTTTTTTCTAATACGACTTGAAGCCCCATAATATATGCCTCATATTCTGCCACATTATTAGTGCAATCAAAAATTATCCAAGCTATAGAAAAGTAATAATCCCTTTTTAAAGATATTAAAATTGCATCAATTCCATGGCTCGATGCATTTGATGCTCCATCAAAATACATTTTTGGTGTATATCCTTCTGATGGCTCTTGTTCTTTTTCAACCATAATATTTATCAAGTCTTCATTTGGGAATTCACAATCCAGCGGTTGATAATCCTCAAGCACCCATCTTGCTAAGAATTTAGTAATGGCACTTCCTTTGATTGTCGCTTGGCTTACATAAATGATATCATATTCAGATAATAGAACTTGCTGCCTGGCTATCCTTTCTGATAAAGGTGGTACTTTGAATAGATATTTGATTCGGTCCATTTTGGTGATCAGCCATGTAACATGATACAACATGTACTGTCAAAGCCTTTTTGCTATATAGACTAGAGCATAACATATCTGCTCTATATGGAAATAGCTTACCTTGTAATCTAGATATTTTCTTACTAAGGTAATAGATTGTCCACTCCTTCTTTCTAGTCTCATCATGCTGCCCAAACACACAACCCATGGATCTTTCGAACATAAATAAATATGAGATCAAAGGTTATCCTAGAGTAAGTGGCACCAATATCGACGGATTGGAGAGATATTGCTTAACTTTTTCAAAAGCATTTTGGCATTTACTATCCCACTCACCAGGATTTTGTTTTCACAAAAGCCAAAAAATTGGATCACACTTATTTGTGAGTTAAGATATGAATCTAGGGATGTAATTCAATCTCCCAAAGAAACTTTTTCACTTCTTTTGGTGTGCATGGGGATGGCAACTCCTGTATAGCTTTGATCTTATCTAGATCAACTTTAATTCCTTTTTCGCTTACAATAAAACCTAGTAATTTTCTAGACTTGACTTTGAATGTACATTTTACTGAGTTCACTTTAACTGATATTTTCTCAGCTTTTCAAACAACTTCTTCAGGTTCGTTGCATGACTTTCTTTTTGAGGGGATTTAGCAATCATGTCATCAACGTTTACTTTAATTTCCTTATGCATCATGTCACGGATAGGATGACCATTGCCCTTGGTAAGTTGCTTCTGCATTCTTCAACCTAAATGGCACTACTTTGTAACAAACTGTTCCCCACATTGTGACAAATATGGTCTTCTCCATATCCTTCGAAGCCATTTTAATTTGGTTATACCCCAAAAATCCATCCATGAAGGAAAATAAATAGTTTTTCATAGTATGATCAACCAGGTTGTCTATATGAGGGAGGGGCAAGTTATATTTTGGGCTTGCTTGATTGAGGTCTTAGTAATCTACACATATTCTATCTCTTCTGCCTTTCTTGCAAACTGTGACAATGCTTGCAACCCATTCTGGATATTTTACCACCTTCAAAAATCTAGACTCAAATTACTTCTTAACCTCTTCTTTTATCTTCAAAAACATCTC
>JBBYHO010009560.1:0-13486 GCA_038382025.1 Adansonia gregorii
ATAAAATATGTAAATATTAATATAAAAATAACTTTTTAATATTATGAACAATGATTTGTACTTAAATGGGTCGACCAAGATAAATTTAGCCTTGAGCTTAGAATTCAAAAATTTTTCGAGCCATGAATAGACCTATAGAACCGAACTAAGATTTTTTTCAGGCCAAACAGGGCTAAATTCATTCCTAGCTTAGAATTTAAAATTATGTAAAAGTGATTATATTTAACATAAAATAAAAAAATTAATGTAAACTATACTCAAACCTGAACCTGACCTGAACCCGAATTGCCCCAAACCCGGATTGGCCCGAATTGGCCCGATCCTGAATTGACCCAAACCCGAATGAGCCCGAACCCGAAAAAACCCAAACCCAAATGCATCCGAACCTGAATCAGCTCGAACCTGAAAAACCCAAACCCGAAATGACTCATCCCGAAACTACCCAATTGCCACCTCTACTTTAAATCATAGTCTTATACTTTTATTTATTCTTCAAATATAGTTATTTATTTATTTTCATTTAATTTTTAGTATTTATAATTATATTTATCTGTATGAATAATATAAATTATAGTGTATTTACATGTTAAATTTTGAGTTCATCAAATTAATTATTTTAAATATTAGTATGATTAATTTATAATATACCATGTTTTTTATAATAAATTATTTAAAATTTGATTTTAAATAACAAATTAATTTTATATATTTTTATAGCAACAAATATTGATTTAAATATATAAATATAATTAAAAATATTTTATTATAAGAAAAGCTTATTTTAAAATAATAATAATAATTAATTAATTAATTAATAATGTTTTTTATGTGTAAATATTAAAATTACATAGAAATTATTACATCTAACAATAAAATAAAATAATGTAAAAGATATCGGAACTCGAACCCAAGCCCAAAACAATCTGAACTTAAAAGAATCCAAACCCAAAATAATCCAAGCTTGAAATAGCTCGAACTCAAAACGATCAAAACCTAAAACGACTTGAACCTAAAACAGCCCGAACCTAAAATGATTAAACTTAAACCTGCCCGAACATGCCCAATTACCACCTCTACTCAATTGTCTCATACATTGATAGATCTACATTTTTGGGTTTGGAAAAAATAGAGCCAAAATAGCCCAAGATCAGTGGCGCATGTGCCACATGCATCGCCTTATGCATGTGTACTTCAGTTGGGATGCAAGTCCTAACTATCTTTTAGCTTGGCTAGGTTGCACCCGATCCAACTAGGTTTCTTGACCTGTTCAGGTCTGTAATTAAATTTAAATCAATTTTTCATGTTTTCAAACTTTATTAGACGCAATTAATGTCAAAAAAACATGATTTAACATGAAATTCACATAACCCATGCATCAATTCTTAATAAAAACATGAAAATCATTATCAAACGATCAAAATTTTATTATTTTCACAACTTTTATTAGACCTGATTTCAATATATTATAAATTTTCTCATTTTAATCTCTTTTTCTTTAATTCTAGGGTTCAATAACGTAGATAGATGATTAATCTATTAAAACCCTATATCTATTTTGATTTTATAAGACTTAATCAAAAATTTCCTGATAAAATTTTAATTGACATAATATATAAACAAATTCACATTCCATGCGTGAATTATTTTTCAATGCATAAATATAGATTATAAATCTCGCTGGATGATCTGAAGAACAAGGCTAAAAGCTAGGCTCTGATGTGACATGTAATAATTTAAATAAAATTTACCTCTCGCCATTATTGATAAAAGACGCGACTTCACTCTAAATACATGAAGATGAACACCTTATATAAGCCTTTTAGTCTATCTCTTTATTTCTGGATAATTACCTTATGATAGTGCACAAGTAATTTATATAGACTAGACTAGGAACTTATACTAGAAGACTAATTACAGTTATCCTAGTAAGGAGTTTGAATCTAATTAGTTACTGAAGTAAAGTTTAACTCTTACCACTAAAGTAGTTAATTTGAATAGGATTTACTAGATAATATCACATCAATATTAATTAAAATATTAATCTCAGTCCATTTAATTATTATATGGGTTACATAAAGTCTAACATAAATTACATAACACTACTAGATGTAGAAGGAAAAAAATTTCGACCAATTATAAATTGCCATGTGTAAATTGAAAATTCTTTTAATTAAGAAATTATCAATTAAATTCTGCATCACTATATTGATGGCATCATAAATAGATGTTTATCTTTAATTAAATTAAAATTAATTTAAAGATAAATAAAAGAGTTTTATCTCTAATTAAATTAAATTAATTATGAGATAAATAAAAGAGTTTTGTCTCTAATTAAATTAAATTAATTAAGAGATAACTTATTAAGATAAATTTACTAAAGAAGTTATATCCTTTAAGAACTCTTTTCTACTTGGCTCATGGGCACTATTAAAAAGGATCTCCACAAAGCCATTCAACATAATTCACAAGCCTAAAAAAAGAAGAAGATTTTGAAGATTCAAGTTCTCTCGAAGTCTCAAGAACTTTTCTCTCAAGAATGCGACGAACACGAAGAACACATCTCTCGTTCTTCAAGAAGCTGCTCTTCAATCCTATTCTGGCAACAGAGAGGAGATAAATTTTGTTTTTCAAGATCAAGTCTAGAAGACCCTTGGATCGAAGTTTTTATTGAAGAAAAGAATCAAAGGCTTTCTTTATTTTAACGAACATCTAGAGATTGCAACTCAAGTTTAATAAATCAAGTTGATTTATTTGTCTCCAAATTTTTTTGTCATATTTTTGGACACGAAATTTATGTGTACAAATTTTGGCACGCTTACTGGGACAATCTCTGCCTTTCATCATTTTTCTTTAAAATTCAAGTTACCAAGTTGCAATGGCTTCTAAGAAGAACCTTGTCAACAAACCAACTCTTAAACCTGCTCGTGCTGATCCTGCAGTCTACCCCGCTTCATTAACCAACATTGATGTCATTACTTATCCCTATGGCACTAGGGCAAAGACTAAATCTTTTTTTGAGCTTTATGATCAGACTTCTCCAGTGTTAAACCAAAATCCACTCTTTAAGACTTCTTCAAGTCAAGACTCAAAAGTAGTTTCTGTTGAACAACTTGATTCCAGATCAAGTCCAACTAACCAAAAATCATCCAAAGAGCAAGATATATGTTCAGACAATAGCTCCAAACCATAATCTTCTCTAAAATCAAGCTTTGGAGTAATGAATGTCATGACAACTGGCACCACATCACTGGAAGAGTAAGTTGCAATTTTGGGAAAATCTATCAAAACTCTGACAGCAAGTATTAGAGAAAAAGATGAATAGATTGCCTTCTTGATGGATAGGATGGCTACTTTCACTAGAAAAAAATCAATGGCCTTAGGTGAAAATAGTCAATCAAATCCTCAAAAATGATGTTAAGAACTTCAACACTGAAGATGCTATGGAGTCGGTGCAAAAGATTAGTGAAATGGTTACAACAAGTCAACTCAACGATCTTATCAAAGAAGCCATCAAAGATTAAGTTGACAGCGTCACTCAACCTTCGTACATGTATGTAAAGCCATATTCTTCAAGGATTGATCATTTAAGGATGCCTGAAATTTACCAATCTCCAAAGTTTCAATAATTTGATAGAAAAAAATCCACAGTAACATGTTGTGCATTTTGTGGAGACTGGAACCTATGAAGATCTTATGGTAAAACAATTTGTTCGATCCTTGAAGGGTAATGCTTTTGATTGGTATACTGATCTTGAGCATGGAATGATTGCTAACCAAGAATAACTTGAGTAAGAATTTCTCAATCAATTTTATAGCACCCATCGCATCGTCAGCATGATCGAACTCACTAGCTAACGTTAATGGAAGGATGAACCAATGATTGATTACATCCATAGGTGAAGAAATTTAAGCCTTATCTGCAAAAAAAAAATTATCTGAGCCTTTTGCACTTGACATATGTATATAGGGCATGAATTGGGGCTTATGTTACATTCTTCAAGGCATCAAACCTAAGACCTTTGAAGAGTTAGGTACTCATGCTCATGATATACAGTTAAGTATGTCATCTTTTGAAAATTAAGAGCCTCCTATGTAAGAGCCAAAAAAGAGCAAAGAAAAGCAAGACACCCCAAAAGGGGCCAAAACCTTTACTAATAAAAGAGAAAGCAAACAATCCATGGCTATGGATGCCAAGCCTCTTAAGATCTCTCCTAAGTCAAAATAAGCTTAAGAAGTAAAATCTACGCCTACCAAAAATAAAGGCAAAGCTAAAGTTGCTTTGAAGGAAAGGTAAGAAAAGAAGTACCCATTCCCAGATTCTAATATTGCTAGTATATTAGAAGGACTTTTGAAGATTAAGCTAATTTAATTGCCAAAAATAAAATGGCTTGAAGAAGCTAATACAGTTGATGATCCCAACTATTGCAAATATCATCGATTAGTTAGCCACCCCATAGAAAAATGTTTCATATTCAAAGACAAAATCATGGCACTTTAGGAAAAAGGAAAGATTGAATTTGAAGAAGAAATAATGTTGACGAACATTACCTCAATCACTATGGTGCCTTATTTCTTAAATAGAACCATAAAGCTTGGCTCTTTTGATCCTATCAGACTCCTTTCAAACATAAGTTAAATAGTGGATCTCTATACGAATGAAGGCAACCATCTGTTACAGGAAGAAAATCTGGGTGATAATGGCTGGACATTAATCACACATCGAAGAAGTAGAAAGCAAAATCTTTCAAAGCCTGTTAAGGTCCCCATAAGTGCTAAGATGGTCGAATGGCAATGCAAAGCTCCACAGCCCAAAATACCCCTGATAAAAGTAGGTTCATCTAAGCATAAAAATTTAACTTGGAAAAGGTCATGAAGATCGGTCACTTTAAATGAATACGTGCTAATCCAATTCAAAAATGAAGATTTGCTCCCTATGACTTGTTACAATATTGATGGTGATGAAGAATTCAAAGATGAAAACAATATAGATATAGTCACGATTAGAGCGAGAGATAATTCTTGCGACTCGAGCATTAGCTTTACTGATGAAGATCTACTGCTAGGATCCATTCCTCATAATAGATAATTGTTTATCGTGGGATTTACTTGTAAACAAAAGATCAATAGGATTTTGGTGGATGATGGTTTCATAGTAAATATACTTCTTTTAAAAACAATGAAGGAATTGGGAGTTCTTTTAGGTGAAATGATGCAAAGTCATCTACTGATTCAAGGATTCAACCAATAGGGCAAAGAGCTCTTGGAAAGCTTAGACTTTAACTTTTCATTGGAGTTACGGAGTCATATCCACTTTTTCATGTGATTGATGCCAAAACAACATAAAATATGTTACTAGGATGACTGTAGATACACCAAAATAGTGTGGTTTCCTCCACTCTTCGTCAATGCTTCAAGAACTACAGAAATGGTCAAGTCAAGACAATTGTTATTGATGCTAAACCATTTACCTCGACTGAGGCTCATTTTGCAGATGCTAAGTTTTATGTGGAGGGCACTTTTCATTGAAGAAGTAATAACTGCTCCTGTGAAAGAATTGAAGCAAAAGGAAAAAAGCTTCACTCATTCCACCAACGAAGATAAAACTAGTCAAGGTTCAAATAATTTGACTTTGCCTCTCACTAACTTGGAAAAATCAATAATTTTTAAACCTCCTTTAAGAGGATATGTCAAGCCAGTTGAACAATCACTCTTTGAACATCAAGATCTTCTAATTAAGCTAGAGGTTTTGACCCTAATGCCTATAGACTACTTGTCGAAGCTAGATATAAGCAACAAGATGTTGTTAAGTTGACAGAAGAACCTAGCAGTGCAAAGTCACAAAGTCTAATCAAGGTTTCTCAAGTCTGGCAAAAAAAGACTAATCATGTCAAAACATCTAAATAAGGACTTGGATTTTCTCCATTAAAATTAAAGATTCGTAAAGAAACTTCAAGTTATATAAAGGTGGAAGAAATTTTTGAGGAGTAAAAAGATTCAATAGAGCCATCAGACCTTTAGTGTTTAGTCGTTTAGGAACACGTTCAATGCAGGTCTCAACATTTCACCATTTTAGCATTCAATTCCTCGAAGGTCAATGTTTGAGTGGATAGGGCCAAAAGCTGATGAAGCTTCTACAAGTAAGTCAATACCCATTCATAAAAGGCTAGGAAGTTTGAACTCCAAAAAAGATAACCAAAATCAAAAAAAAAATCTCAACCTTTAATAAAGCAAGAGATTTTCATAGCAAATTTTTTCTCGAATGAAAAGGCAAAGTGAGTGAAAACTAATTACTAGTGACGTTTTGAAGGCAAAAAGCGTACAGTGGTGATAACCAAGCAGGATCTTCAGAGGAAAAAAAGTTTGAAGAAATTGAAATAGTCTCTTCGCATCATGTATTTATAAAGGAAGCTACTAAAGAACCATAGGAAAAAGATGCTCAAGAAGCCCCTTCGTCATTTGAAGTAGGAAATCAGGCTACCATTGATGAGCTAAAAGAGGTTAACATTATACTTAAAAAGATCCACATTAGATTTTTATCAATGCTTGTTTGTCTTCAGAAGAAGAAAAAGCTTATCTTGATATTTTGATTGAGTACAGAGATGTCCTTGCTTAGACCTATAAGGAAATGCTTGGACTTGATCCAAAAATAGCTATGTATCATCTGGGTGTCAAAAAGACTGTCAGACCTATCAAACAAGCCCAACGATGTTTTCACCCTGACTTAATTCCTCAAATTAAAGCTAAAGTCAATAAGCTTATTGAAAACAGCTTTATTAGAGAAGTTAAGTATCCTACTTGGATATCAAACATTGTCCCAGTAAGAAAGAAGAATGGTCAACACCGAATTTGTATGGACTTTTAGGATTTAAAAAATGCTTATCCAAAAGATTATTTTCTTCTTCCTTTAATTAAGATAATGGTGGATACTATAACTGGTCATGAGACTTTGTCTTTCATGGACGGGTCATCTGGTTATAATCAGATTTGCATGGCTCTAGAAGATAAAGAACTTACTGCTTTTTGCACTTCAAAAGGGATATATTGTTATAAAGTTATGCCTTTTGGATTAAAGAATGCTGGTGTTAGATATCAAAGAGCAATGCAAAAGATCTTCGATAATATGCTTCATAAAAATGTCGAGTGTTATGTGGATGACTTGGTTATGAAGTCGAAGAAAAAGGCAAATCTTCTCATTAATCTCTATCAAGTGTTCAAAACATTACACAGGTACCAATTAAAGATGAATTCACTAAAGTGTGCTTTTGGCGTATCATCAGGTAAGTTTTTAGGGTTCATTGTGAGACATCATGGAATTGAGATTAATCAATCAAAGATAGATGCGATCATGAAAATGCTAGAACCATGTAATCTCCATGAACTTAAAAGTTTGTAATGAAGATTAACATATATTCGACGCTTCATATCAAACTTGGTAGGACGACATTAATCATTCAATCAGCTGATGAAGAAAAATGTTCCTTTTATTTGGGATGAACCTTGTAGTAATGCTTTCAAAACACTAAGGCCTATTTGTTACGGCCGCTTATTTTAAAAGCGCCTATACGGGGCACTTTACTATCTCTGTAAAACTCTTAAGGGTGCTGAGTTAAATTATTCTCCTATTAAAAAGACTTGTGTAGCATTAATGTTCACTGTTAAAAAGTTAAGGCATTATTTGCAAGCTCATACTATCCATCTAATATCCGAAGCAGATCTTCTTAAGTATTTTATGTCCAAGGCTGCACTTAGTAAAAGATTGGCAAAATGGGCTCTCTTGCTACAAGAGTTTAATATCACTTATGTTCTAAAAAAGTTGTTAAGGGACAAGCATTGGCTGATTTTCTAGCAAACCATCCTATTCCAGATGATTGGGAATTCTCTAAAGATCTTTCCGATGAGGATGTTCTTTTTATCGAAATTCCTAGGCCATGGAAGTTGTTCTTGGGTGGAGTTGCACAGCAAGATGGAGCTGGAGCGAGTATTATCTTCGTCACTTCGGAAAGTGATGTATTGCCTTACGCATTTACTCTCACTAAAAATTGTTCCAGCAATGTAGCAGAATACCAAGCTCTTATCATTAGATTAGAGATGGCAATTGATATGAAAGTCACCCAACTTAAAGTGTATGGAGATTCTAAGTTGGCCATTAACCAACTTCTTTCACTTTATGAAACGAAGAAACTGTAGCTTTTACCATATGTCAACTATGCAAAAAAACTCTTAGAATGGCTTGACAAAGTGAACTTAGAACACGTGCCAACAAAAAAAATAGACAAGCTGATTTTGTGGCCAATTTGGCATTATCTCTTGTATTACCAAGTACCGAAGTAAAGGTTTCTTTGTGTAAATGATGGGTCTTGTCGTCACTTACTATCTCTGAAATAAAAGATATCGAATCCAATGTTGTTTCAGCTTGTGAAATTGAGAAAAAAGATTGGAGATAACCATTGATTGATTATCTAGAGTATGGTAAATTACCTAGTGATCCAAGGCATAAAACAGAAGTGAAATATCGAGCTTCTCGATTTATTTACTTCAAGGGTATACTTTATCGTCATTCTTTAATGAAATATTTTTTTGATATTTAGGAGAAGATGAAGCATCCGAAGCTTTACAAGAAACTCATTTTGGAGTTTATGGTGCACATCAATCTAGAGGTAAGTTACACTTTCAAATAAAAAAATGAGATACTATTGGCCTACAATGGTAAAAGATAGCATGAACTATGCCAAGAAATGTCGAGCTTTTTAGTTTCATGCTAACTTTATCCATCAACCTCCTAAGCCATTGCATCCAACAGTTACACCTTGGCCATTTGATAGTTAAGGACTTGACTTAGTAGGGCCATTACCTAAGAGTTCTATAGGGCATATATATATTGTTGTAGCAACAGATTACTTTTCAAAGTGGGCAGAAATGACATCTTACAAAGAAGTGAAGAAAGAAACTGTTGCAACTTCACTCGCACTAATATCATTTATCGATATGGTATACCACGATACATCATGACTGATAATGGGAAGCAGTTTGACATGAGCAAATTATGTGCATAGTTTAACTTCAAGCAATATCACTCTTCAATGTACCATGCTCCAGCAAATGGATTGGCAAAAGTTTTTAACAAGACTTTATGCAATCTTCCCAAGAAAGTTGTTAACCGTTCAAAGAAAGATTGGCATGAAAGGATGGAAGAAGCTTTGTGGGCTTATCGTACTACATATTGCATAGTAACTCAAGCTACTCCATATTCGTTTGTTTATGGTGTAAAAGTTGTTCTACCACTTGAGTGGAAAATTCCATCATTAAGGATTGTAATTCAAAAAGGTCTTGCTGATGAAGACAATGTGCGTCTACGCTTGAAGGAATTAAAAGCCTTAGATAAGAAAAGATTAGAAGCATAACAATGCTAAAAATGCTATCAAGCTCGATTGTCCAAAGCTTTTAACAATAAAGTTAAGCCATGGTCATTTCAAGTTGGAGACTTAGTCTTTGCTATAAGAAGACCCACAAATACCACACATCGCATGGGTAATAAGTTCCTTTCAAAATGGGATGGACCATATGTTGTTTGAGAAGCGTATACCAATGGTGCATACAAGATTATTGATCAAAATGGTGTTAATGTTGGACCAATCAATGGCAAGTTTTTAAAGCAGTACTATGCTTAAAACATGATGCTCCTAAGCACAAGCATAAACTGTTCTTTCAAAAAATGTTTCTCCTAAGCACGAGCTTACACTGCACATTGAAAAAAAAAAGAAAAAAATGCTCGCTAAGTTGAAAATATCTTATGGGACAACTTAGGCAAAAGTTAAAGCACAAAAAAATAAATAAATAAATAAAATATATGAACTACGTTATGACTTAATCCTTTAAAGGTATGTAGGCAGCTTGGTTTCATTGCCAAGTTCAGTCAACAACAACAATAAAAAAAATAATGTTTAAGTTGGTTTATACATACCAAATATGGGTTCGTCTACAAAGAGAGGTGATCCATTTTAATGTCTTTGTCTTCCTTGGAAAGAATGACAAGATAATCTTGGCGGTTTTTAAAATGTAATATGATGACTCTACATAAAAGTAAAAGTTTGAAGAACAAATTATGAAGCCCTACTACAAAGTACCTTCCATGGTAATGTGAATGTATATACATGGATATTAGTGTGAGCAACAACATCTTTTTGATCTTTGCTAACCAAAAAGCAAAGCATACAAATGCCTCAATAAGTATATCCTGAATGCGTCCTACTTGGTCCATGATCTTGTTCGTCTTTTATAAGACGACACAGAGGAATGAAAATAAATGTGTAACTTCAGTTGATTTCACGTTCACTTGGAGCTTCTGCGTTCTTGGAATCATGAGAATAATAGATTAGATAATCATACTATAAAAGAAGACACCTACATCCCATGATCAGTAATTAAGAATGTAAAACCATATTGCAATAAGAAAAAATTGCAGCAAGAACTTATTTGAAGGTAGCGGTTCCTTATAAATGTATAATGATGCATTAATAGCTTCATATATACTAGCCATCATCTTTGTCTTGATCATAAATGTATAATGATGCATAAACATCATATATACTAGTCATTGTCTTTATCTTGATCATGAAGGTATAATGATGGTAATAGCATTATATACACGGGTAGTCTTCTTTGTTCTAAGGCATTCAAACTTGATTGGACTTGTTGTCTTTACAAGAGATTGGATGAACTTGTTGTCTTGACATGAAGATTAGATGAACTTATGGTCTTGACATGAAGATTTGATTGCAAATATCGGGTCTTTGGGAAAGATTAAGAGGCTTGGGACAGTTACGTTAACTAGTTTTTCAAGGCAGGAGGAAGAACGAATGATGTCCAAGTTAATTTGTATATACCAAGATATAAGTTTGTCGATGAAGAGATGTAATCCTTTCTCAATATCTTCATTTTCCTTGGAGAGAATAACAAAATACTCTTGATGATCTTTGAAGTATACCATGGTGGTCCTACAAGGAAAAATTATGATCATGAGACAAACATGATGTCAGATATAAAGTATGGGGTAAAATTAAAAGTGTTACCTTGATATAATTAAATCTCCAAGCTGAAAAAATATTAAAATTAATAATAATTGTCAATACATCGGATAAACGTGATGTCCATGGTGGCAAATAAAAAAAAAAAGCAAAGTTTCAAGATTCATGCATAGATGATGACAAGTGAAGCATGATGCATGAGATTTCTATGCTTAGATTACCAGAAAAAAAAATCGAGACTAAGACGTAGAAAGAATGTTTACCTCACTTTTGAAGAGATCTTGAATTGGAATTGATGAGAAAATTAGGTGGAGAGTGTTGTTTTTTAGAGAAAATAATCTAGTTCCAATTGGACTAACATTGGCATTTTAAACAAGTAAAAATGCTAGACCTTAGTTGAACTAGAAAATCTTAGTTGAACTAAAATTTGAGTTCATCTTGAAATAAACCTAGAATCTAAATCCTCCTCTGAGTAAAGTAAATTTTGATGAAGTATTATCTTTCTTTGGATGACCAATTCCTAGTTGAATTATATATTAATCCCAAAAAGATTTTTGGTGATCTATTTGGGCAAGGAGTTAAAATCGAGACATGCGATCAATATGGAAGCACCATTTGAGATGGCTCTTGATGCATGGCTATGACGCCATCAAGAAATATACATATATATATCAATTCAAAATTAAATTTTTAACTTATGATATATAAGGATCATATGGGAATAAATTGAAACTTGCAAATATTTTAAGACCACTACAAAGGTGCAAATAAATATTGGTCTCAAATTAAATTTCAAGACTTGCTCACTTGCTATACTCAAAAAAAAAAATCGTTCATAATCAAGGCCGAGCATTTGTAGAAGGAGAAAATTTTTGACCAATTACACATTGTCATGTGTAAATTGAAATTTCTTTTAATTAAGAAGTTATGAATTACATTCTGCATCACTATATTGATGGCATCATAAATAGATGTTTATCTTTAATTAAATTTATTAGGGCAATCCCACATCGACTAGTAAAGGATGTGGACTGTGGCTTATAAAGCAAGGGCCATCCTTCCCCTATTGAGGTGCCTTGTCACATAAGAACCAAGCATCCTCACTAAAGGCCTCCCAAAGTGCACTCACCCAGAGGCGTGGCCTCCCAAACACGCACTCACCCAGAGGCGTGACCTTTCAAGACGCACTCGCCCAGAGGCATCCTAATATGCACTCGCCCAGAGATGCCCTTTTCAAGGACAAAACCCCTACCATGCGAGCTCCGGCCCTTGGCTAGCGGGACAATACCTCACAGATGGCACATTTGCCTCTGTCAAGGCGCCTTTCCTGAACAACACCTCATAGCGGGCACAGTCCCACAATGCTTGCATCAACAATATTAAAATTAATTTAAAGATAAATAAAATAATTTTATTTCTAATTAAATTAAATTTATTATGAGATAAATAAAAGAGTTTTATCTTTAATTAAATTAAAATTAGTTACGAGATAAATAAAAGAGTTTTGTTTCTATTAAATTAAATTAATTAAGAGATAATTCATCAGGATAAATTTATTAAAGAAGTTATATTCTTGAAGAACTCTTTTTTACTTAGCTCATTGGCATTATAAAAAGGGATCTCTACCAAAGCCATTCAACATAATTCACAATCCTGAAGAGAATAAGAAGATTTTGAAGATTCAAGTTCTCTCGAAGTCTCAAGAAGTTTTCTCTCAAGAACACGAGAAACACAAAGAACACGGCTCTTATTATTCAAGAAGCTGCTCTCCGATCCTGTTCTGGCAACAGAGAAAAGAAAAATTTCGTTTTTCAAGATCAAGTCTAGAAGACCCTTGAAGTGGACCTTATTGATTCAAGATCAAGTCTAGAAGACCCTTGGATCGAAGTTTTTAAGAGACAAAGGATTTCTTTATTTTAAAGAACATCCAGATATTATAACTCAAGTCTAATAAATTAAGTTGATTTATTTATCTTCAAATTTTTTGTCATATATTTTGACATGAAATTTGTATGTACACTAGCATATAGTTTTAGCAAGCTTTCCATCCATTCTTATTGAAGATTCTTCCCTCCTTATTCATGATGGGCCTATCATTAGAAGTTAGACACTTGTTTAGTTCATGTTTTATTAAACCTAACTTGGTATTCTTGGTGAATTAGAGTTTGCTAAATCACCAAGAAGAGGTAAACAATTTTCACCTTGTGCAATTGACTACGTATGATTTTAAAACTTAATAATAAAATCATTTTAATAATAAATTTTTAAAAATAAATAATTAAATATTTTCAATGAAACAACGTAAAAAATCTTAATTAGCTACTTAATCTACTAAGTTGATATTATTTTTAAAAAATGTTTTATATAGTAATAATTTTATATATATATATATATATATATATATATTGCCAATGCAAAATACTTTGAGAAGCTTTTCCCACAAAATGAAGGTTCATTTATCG
>JBBYHO010009571.1:0-13486 GCA_038382025.1 Adansonia gregorii
GAGGATAGGGATACGATCCTCTAAGGGCTGAAATACATGGAAATCTTGGAAAAAATTGAATTGAACATACCCATATCGGACACATCACGCACCAAAGTCAGAATAACACAGATAATAAATATGAATAACCATTTATTACTCTTTTAGTTTTTTGCTCTTATACATTCTGTTAAAGCTTGGTTTGGCATTGCGGTTAGTTGGGAAAACTGTCATTGAAAAATTATGATTTGTGAAATGCTGATCGAAAACCACTTTTCAATGACTCAAAACTCCGGTTTGGGTTAGAAACACTGAACTCAGCATTGCTTTTGTGGTTCAAGCCAACCTTTGGGATGCAAATTCAATCTTTGTTACTCCGACTTTTCATTTTTCCTAAAGCACTTGTTTGACACTTTTAAATATGGGTATGGAGGTGCAATGCTCCAAATTTATGAAGAAATATAAAAAAAATTGAGCATACCTGTATTTGATACTCATCCTCATGTCCGATTAACAAAGAATTCCATAACTGGTTGTAATTTATATAGAATAGATTTCTAAAGGGTCTTTTATATTGAATGGCGACTATCCTTCTGTTTAATCTCAGCATGGAGTTGCTATCAGATCAGGTCACCATTGTGCACAGCCTCTCCATAGCCATCTTGGAGTGAATGCGAGTGCGCGTGCGAGCCTTTACTTCTACAATACAGAAGAAGATGTCGACAACTTCATCCGGTCGCTCAATGACACAATAAGCTTCTTTAATTCTTTCAAGTAGTACTTTTCTTGTGTTCCATATAAGATTATGTCAGCCAATCATGTGTACTATATTAAAGCTTATGAGAAGTACTTCATTTTTAACACAATTACAATGTATAAGTGTTTGATCTGTTTGACAAAATTAATGTTATAAATTCACTTCATTTTGTAGTTTAAGATGGAAAGTCTCAATGTATAAACTGGTTACTGCCTTCTGTTTTTCCAAATGTGTGGTTTATGGGTAAGTAAGATAGCAAGTAAAGCCTTTTTGCTGCTTGTTGTTGATAGGTTTGAATAGGGGTGTAATCGAGTTGAGTCTAAGTTTAAGTGGTAAAAGCTTGATCTCTAGTTCGACTTGAAAATTGTGGTTCAAAACTTGACTCAAACTCAATCAAGTTTTATTTTTGAATTTCGAGCTCAACTTGAGACAAAAATCGAATTATTTAAATTTGTTTAATTAGGTTTGTTTATTTAATAAAAAAAATGTGATTTTTCATGTTTGATTTCAAATTTGATTATTTATGCTCAAATTCGAATTGAGTTTTTTCAATTTTTAATTAAAAAACAATAAAAATAGCAATTATAAATAAGAAGTTCAATTATGCTTGTAACCTATTTAAGCTTTAGCTCAACAATGATTAAACCTTGTCTTATTAAATATCTTCTTTAAAAAGGTATTGCATGAACTAACTCCTATATTTTGTCGTATTATCCATTTGCAAAATGCTTTACTGATAGTAATTAGTTAGCTTCAATTGATCTCAAGTTTTTCTCCTTACTTAATCACAAGTTTTGAAAGGATAAAAAATAGAAGGAAATTAAGGGAATATATCTCCAATAAACTAGAATTAGATGTTTAAATTCTATCAAAGCTTGTTATACCAATACATAGGCGATCGCCCCAACAGCATCAGATCGTCTCGATAGCCAGATGGTGATCGCCCAACAACACCAGACAATATGTGACCTCCCGACAACAGTATGATTACAAAATTGACATCTTTTGAGTGGCGGCCGACTGACAGAGTCAACCATATGGCACCATAGCTTGACAGCTAGCTCAGCACTAGTCACCATCCTATCAAATCACCTGACATTATATCCCTAAACAATACCTATAAAAAAGTAAGCAAACCCAAAAGTAGGGAGGTCTTTTTCCCTAATTTTAAATTTTCATTGTTATATCTCCAAATACCCGCATACTGACTTAACTATCGGAGAGGGCCCTCGGAACACAAACTCTGACGCCTTTCTAACCTTCTTTGTGTTGCAGGGCCGCACTCGATCTTTCATAAAGAAGCATCAACAATTGGCGCCGTCTATGGGAAACGATCAAAAAAAACCATGGCTGACCAAAATGCTAACACCATCCCACAAAACCTCTTATCATCACCAAAAGCGACGAACCATACGACAGCTCCGATGATCCCCGCAATCCCTAGCTTATCACTTGCCCAAATACCCTAAATACCTGTCTCGCTCCCCTTGTGGCTATCCTACACTGCTGGCATATTATCAAAACCTACTAGGACTGATTTCACTAATGGCCACGTTGCCCCTTACCACAACCAGACCGTAGGCCCCAGCAACACAGTCCTAGCCACCAGCATTGCCACAAATACCCTACATATACTCTTAGATGCCTCGGCACCTCCCCTTACTCAATTCAACACACTTACGCCACCCAATCAACTAGAGTACCATGCCTACTACTAGGCGCAATTTCAAGCTATCGCCAGTTAGTTAGCCTCCATCTAGCAATCCTAGATCCAATTAGTGCAACTTGTTAGCTCCCAAACCAATCGCTAAAACACACGACCCATTGACCTCTGACCTAACACATTGCGAATGTCCCAAATCCAAACACCCAAGAACGACACACCACAGCAGACCATCACTCGCCCAATGGTAAAGGAAAGTTCCTACTCCACACCGATCCCATGACACATGGCATTAGATACATCCTGCCATACTAGTGGACATCACAGGCCAAGTTCAGCTTTAGACCTCGCCCAGCAAATAGCCGCATTGAAATAGGAAATTAAAGAACTTCGTGAACCACGGAGAGATAACTGGAAATGGTTGGCTAATGAACACAACCCAATTTCGCCTGACATTCACTAGGCACCGGTCCCCTGAAAAGTTAAGCTTTCCCTTGACACCTATGATGGCAAAACTGACTTGGTCGACCACCTAAACCACTTTCACACGTTTCATAATTTGCGTGATGTCTCGGATGCCATCTAAAGCCGCATCTTCCCAACGATGCTTTGGGGACTAGCACGAACATGGTGGTATTCCTTAAACCTGGGCTCTATCACAAATTTCGACCAGCTAGGTAGGCATTTCTTCTTGCATTTCAGTAGCTGCCGGGTAGCCACCAGAACCTTCGATAGTTTAATGGCGATCAAGCAAAACCACGACAAAATGATTCGCGATTACCTCAAGCGCTTTAATGCAGCCGCCCTGGAAGTCCGAGATCTAAAAATGAATGGGCTATCCAGGTTTTCACCATAGGCATTCGCCACAAGTACTTAAAGTGTGCTTTAATTGATGCCCAACCCATGAAGCTATACCAGCTTTATGAGAAGGCACAAAAATACGCGCAGGCTGAGGAAATAAAAATCGCGAGTTGACGAGCGAAAAACTGGGACCGAGAACAAAAAGGTGATCGAGGTCGAAATTTAATTGTTTGATCGATCGATCAGGAAACCGACCACAAAGGAAAGCACAAGCCATTATACCACCACATAGCCCTAATAAAAAATGAATGTGGCCCCCTCCACAGACAAAATACGAGTCTTACAATCCCCTAACAGCTCATAGATCTCAAATTCTCAATACCATAATGAGAGAAAGGCACATCGAGTGTCTACCCCTAATAAAAGGAGACCATAGCAAACGCGATACTGAAAAGTGCTGCATCTTTCACAATGATATCGGGCATGTAACGGAGGATTGCCTTAGCTTGAAAAATGCTATTGAATCCCTAGTAAGAAAAAGTGCACCGGGAGACCAACGATCACTAGGAAACCACTGGGACAATTTGTTACGAAAGAGCCAAATGTCAAAGATCGCACACAAACGTCCCTTCCGATCAAATCCTCATAGACAACGATAGTGCAGTTGAAGTTCTACAATGGGACATTTTGCTTCGAACGGGCTTTAGCGTTAGTGACCTAACATCATCCCTTCCGATCTACGGTTCGCCAATCAGCAAATACCAATCAAAGGGATGATCACGCTTCTTGTGACAATGGGTGATGGTGAGCATACAGTAACCCTTATGGTCAACTTTTTGGTCGTCAATCAACCTTCAGCCTACAATGTCATCCTAGGCTAACCTTTTATGAAGAAAATAAAAATGATTACCACGGTTTACTGTTTGACCACCAAATTCCCAACACCAACAAGAATTGGGTACATACAATCCAACCAGCAAACCTCTTGCTAGTGTCATTTGCTATCAATTGAACTGGCCACTCGTCAACCAACTGCCACCAATGACAGCACCACTAAACCATCAGTCCACACCATCATGCCTACACAACCAGAAGCAATTATCCTTGAAAACTTAGATGCCAGAAGTCGCTTTCATGACCAAAAGCCTCAACTAGCTGAAGATACAGAAAAACTAGCTTGTTATGACTCTGACCCTAAGTTAGCCACCAATATTGGCTCTGCCCTTAACTCGCAAGAAAAAAGTCTCGTTGCAAAATTCCTCAAGAAGAATTTCGGTGTTTTCACTTGTTCTGCAGCCAACATGCCCGATATAGACCCAACCATCATTATGCACTTGCTACATGTAGACCCCGGGCCATACCCGTCAAGCAAAAAAAATGCAAATTTACCCCCGAACTACTGACAGTAATACGTGAGGAAGTCAACAAATTGTTAGTAGCCAACTACGTTCGAGAAGTCAAATATCCTAATTGGCTTGCTAAAGTAGTCATGGTAAAAAAGGCTTCCGGAAAATGGCAAATGTGTGTCAACTTCACTGACCTAAACAAAGCCTGCCCAAAGAATAGCTACCCTCTCCCCACCATTGACCGACTGGTCGACGCTTCTGCTGGCCACAAGCTATTGAGCTTTATGGACGCCTTTTCAGGATACAATCAAGTTAAAATGGATCCCCGAGACCAAGATAAAACAGCATTCATAACTGAAGATGTCACCTTCTGTTACCAAGTCATGCCTTTGGCCTGAAAAACGCCGGAGCGACATACCAACCCTTGGTCAATAAACTTTTCAAGAGACAAATCGAGCATTCAATGGAAATCTATGTTAATGACATGCTCGCCAAAAGTCCTTCCCTCCACTAACACCTCAAAGACCTTACAAAGACCTTCTACATACTCCGTAAGTACAGCATGAAACTTAATCCACTGAAATTGTGTTTTGTGTTTTCGTATAAAAATTCTTAGGATTCATGATCTTCTCCAGAGGTATCAAAGTAAACCCAAAAAAAAGCAGCACAATACTGTAGATGAGCCCCCTTAAAGTCCACCAAAGAAGTGCAGCGACTGACTGGGCAATAGCAGTGCTCAATTGATTCATTTCCAAATCCGCTGATAGATGCCTGCCATTCTTTAAACTACTTAAGAAGGCGACCAGATATAAATGGACCAATGAATGCCAATGATTATTCGACCAGCTCAAAGAAGACTTGAGCACCATTCCACTACTCGCCAGTCCAAAACACGATGAATAGCTTTATATATTATATAATAGCTGCATCAGACAAAATCGTTGCGACTGTATTGGTACGAGAAGAGGCAGGGCAACAGTACCCTGTCTATTATATTAGCAGGGCACTCCAAGCTTGCGAACTTCATTAAAACAAATTGGAAAAACTGGTCTTTGCCCTTATTATCGCTGCACAAAAATTGAGGTAGTATTTCCAGGCACGCCTTATCACCGTCCTAACCAACCAGCCCCTCAAAGATATCTTCTTCAAAGTTGACTCCGCAGGAAGAATGATTCATTAGAGTATCGAACTTAGCAAATTTGGGTTCACTTATAATCTCAGGAAAACTATCAAGGCAGAAGCTCTAGCAGACTTTATCGCTGAATGTTCTTTCTAAATGTCAAAAGAGCCATCGCCAGACTACTCTTTATCTAGCAAAAATTCAAACAATGTCCACAGCTGCCTTCCCGACCATGAAAATGATGTGTGGCACATTTTCATTGATGGCTCCTTAGGCAAAACAAATAGCAGTGCAGGAGTCCTCTTACTTGACCCCCATGGTTAAGAATGGCAATATGGCTTATCTTTTCGGTTCCCAACATCTAACAACGTGGCTGAGTATAAAGCTTTAATTGTCGGCATGGAGTTAGCTAAAACCCTTGGCGCCAATAACCTCATCACCCACATAGACTTTCAACTAGTGGCTAATCAAGTTAATGGACTATATGATGTTAAAAATGAGCTACTCGCTGAATACCACAGCGTAATCGCCACCCTGTCCCACAAATTTACGCATGTCACAATAAAATGGATACCCAAAGAAAACAACGCCAGGGCTGATAGTCTATCCAAAATGGCTAGCACCATAAATATCTCCACAAGAGGAAAAGTCCTCCTCGAGTGCCTTCCAACGCCTAGCTATGATAGATAGATACACCAAATCACCACTGGCACCAAAGAAAATTGGATGACACCCTTCTTTTTATTCCTCAAAGACAATCATGCTCCAACTGACCCTCTGTAGTGAAGATGATTGGAAAAAATGAGCGACCAGGTACACGATTATCAACGACACTTTATACAAAAAGTCCTTCACTCTTCTATTACTTAGGTGCCTCACCCCCTCTGATGCTACCTACATCTTAAGAGAAATACACGAAGGTGTCTGTGGCAACCACCTAGGTGGAAAGGCCCTGGCACTTAAAGCACTACGACAAGGATTCTTCTGGCCCACAATAAGGAAGGATGCCACACATTCGTTAGAAAATGCGATAAATGCCAGCGTTTTGCCCTCATTTCTCGACAGCCAGCAGGCACTCAAGCAAATCTTCAGCTCTTGGCCGTTCTGTGTCTGGGGAATATATATATATTGGGTCTATTATGGCGAACACCCAACGAAAGTTCTACTCGTCGCCTGCGTTACTTCATAAAATGGGTAAAAGCAGAGCCAATCACTACTATTACTGCTTGAAACATGGAAAGTTTCATTGGGCGTTACATCTTCTATAGGTTTGGGATACCTAATGTTATAATAGCAGGTAACAGCAAACTACTGTCAGCTGACAAATTACATGATTTCTGTTCAAGGTTCCACATCAACATGGTTCACACCTGTGTTGCCCACCCCCAATCGAATGGCCAAGTAGAATCCATGAACAAAAATATCCTGCAACCCTTAAAGAAAAAATTGGATAATGCAAAGGGCGTATAGGTAGAAGAAACACCTAGGATACTTTGGGCGATCTGAACCACCAAAACATTGGCAACAGTCGCCACTTCTTTCAGCCTTGTATATGGAACGAAAGCCATCATACCTATCGAAATAAGAGTACACAACTTGCGCACTACTAACCCCAATGAAAAGCTCAATTCTGAACACTTCAAGGCTAACCTTAATCTATTCGAAGGGGCCAGAAAAGATGCTGCCATCAAAATGGCAATTCGAGCCCAACAAGTCTCCAAACACTACAACCGTCGAGTCCACAATTGATAATTCCAAGTTGGCGACCTTGTCTTTTGAAGTTGCGAAACCAATCGACCAGTCGAAGAAAAAAATTATCCCTAAACTAGGAAAGACCTTATCAAGTCAACAAAGTTCTTAGCTTTGGAGCTTACAAATTAGTGGACCTAGACGGATGTATCATTCCCAACACATGGAACCCTGCTTATCTAAAAAAATACTACTTGTAAGTATTTTCACCTTTAAACATTTATCATAGTTCGATCACCGAGTCAATCCTTCTCTCTAAATAATAGCCTATCAAAAAGTACCTTATCAAAATTGCTGCAAGCAATCGCCTTTTCGGCAACCCAATCCAAAAATGGCATAAGTCATACTACTAGCCACACCAGTAACACAAAGGACTCCATCCAAAGAGATAATGATTCACTCAAAACTTTCATCCTTGTGACATCTAGTCGCCCAAACGACCTCAAAAGTCGTGTAACTTTTATCTTTATGACATCCAGTCGCCCAAACAACCTCCAAGGTCATATACTGCCATCAAACATGGCAATCACCATAAACAACTCTTCTTAGAACTATCATAACAATTATCTTAACACGAAAACCAAAAAGACATGATTGACTAATCATGAGGTAAGAACTTAAAAAATCGATTTCATTATCGATTATCAATAACACAACAAACATACAAAAATGACAAACACTTGACAAAATATACATTTTCATTCATCCAAAATAATTACAACAGATTGCTCTACAGAATAACCTATACATTACTCATCCCTAGTCGATGAAATGGTTTGAATGCCAGTTTTATCACCAGACTCACCCTACTCAAATTCTTTATGTGCCGTATTATACAACGCTGTACCTTTTGATCGCCTTTCATCCACTTCCTGCTGGTTAAGGCATAGCACATTGAAACCTTCGGGCAACATGTACAATCGCCCTAAGTCAACCGCCCGTAGATCAAGGGGACCTTACAGTAGTTAGACCCCATACAGTGCACTACGAAGATATGAATCCACAACAATAAAAAGTTTTGTAAAAAATCTCCTCTTACTGCCTCTTTAGTTCGTCATGATGGCGAGTCTTTAGATCACCAAGATGACCTTCCAGTTTCATAACCCTGGATTTAGCCGATGCAAACTCAGCATTTCGATCCTTTAATTTTTTCGTCGACTTAACAGCAACAGCCTTCGCCTTCTCTCCTCTCAGAAGTAGCTCTGCAGTCTTAACCACTCTTCTTTCTTCAATCTCTTTCAATAAAGCCTTCAGCTTGGCGTTCGCCTCTTTGTGCTTTACCACTTGGGCATCTAACTTCACTATCTTCGACGCCTGCAAGTTAAATTTCTTCTGCCAATTTGCCATCTGGCAGTTATATGTCATCTGGCAATGAAGAGCTTGCATATCACAGCACATACATCAACACAACATACTACTTGCTAACATAACCTATTACACTTCAATCAAACTCACCTTAACCAAACCCACCATGGCTATATTTAAGTTCTGAGCTAGACTCCTTCTCGCCAAAACATCCCCATCAGAAGGTGCCATACCTTTCATTACCCACCTAAAAGTCACCTCGAAGTTTGGCACTCGACCATCATAGAGCATGCTAGGCCCACTAGCACTTGGACCACCATGACTTAGCCGTGGCCTCACAGAAGCACTACTTGGTTGAGATGACGCCCCACTACCTGAAACAGGCCTACCACTCAACCCGACCGTCTCTACTTCAAGCTACGAGATGGGTACTACCATAGTTGACACTATTGGCACCAAACGAAGAATGCCATCGTGACTAGTTACAGCCGTTACAAGCATCTTTTCTTCAGGCCACTCGCCTACTTTCCTCTTCCTCCTTTGTTGGTGCGCAACAGCCCTCTCTGTCGTAGCTTGCTTAACTACCTGTTCCGCCAATATCGCTTGTACCAGATCTATCCGTGTACAATCACAAACAACCAAGTCAGCTCAATAACACCTTTTGCCTTGACACCAAATAACCAGAAGAAATACCATTTTTCGCCCCTTGAGTGGATGCATGACTCGCTCCTGTCGCACTACCCGCCCGATCATCACCAACCAATCCTAAACCCAAACCCTCTAAACCATTATAGACAACAAACCTACCAACTCCCTCTCTTTCTTCCACATCGTCTATTCCTTCCTCTGCTATAACCTCACCTAAAACTATCAGAAACTCTACTCGATAAACGTATACACGCCAAGCCCACATTTAAATAATCTATAAAACATACCTCTCTAATGTCTTAACAACCACCATTTCTTAGATTGATCGACTGGTAACACTAGCCCTTCTGGTACATCCAGCGGATCACGGCCTAAACATCCCCTCTGAATATTATGAAGCATCAAATACTGCTTACTGCTCACACACCTACCCTTAAAGAATAGTACCTGATCCTTTTCCTCAATGTCTAAACTCGTCCTCTCATTATTCGACCACGACCTTCAGCCCCACTAAACTAGAAAACCTCAGGATATGCCTGCCCTTTTGGTTACTATAAAGTACTACTCCTGCCTTATATGCGCATTCGATGGAAAATTGACCACCATCTTACCCCCTTCTTACTTTCAAATAACAAAAACAGGGCTCACCTTATTTTAAAAAATATAGCTCTTTCACCACCCTTATCAACGGTAGCCAACCCTTTTCTTTGCACACAAAGAAGTATGTCAATAGAATTGCCCAATTGTTCGGCTTTAGCCGGTTAGACGACAAATTGTATGCCTCTAACAACTCACAGAAGAACGGCTCCAACAGAATGTGGAACCCTGCCTTGAAAATGTGCAGATAGAACGTCACGCTGTTTCTTTCAGCAAACGTGGCCAGCTACTGTGGCTCCACTTTGGCAATCTGGTAACTCCCCATATCCACTCCCCTATCATACATCCACCTTCGCACTATTTGTATATTTACAGATCTGTTATACACCTCCACTTCTTCAGTATTCAAATTGGCGATCGCCTCATTTATTGTCACCTCCTCAGTGCCATCACCAATCGACACTTCGTCACCTTGATCGCCACTTTGTTCGGCAACCACCTTCTCCTTCATATCTTCTTCCTTCAACACCACATGACCAGACATCCCTCCTGACCTAACCGCTTGACTATCCTCTTCACTTCTTTCCCTGCTTCCTTCAATTTACCTTTCCTCATGACTGACTTAATTAACAACCTTCCCCCTCTACCATATACTCCAACCATTCGTTGCCAACCCAAGAACAAAACCCAAAATAACAGAATAAAAAAGAACTCATAAAAACTTACCAAAAACTCAATGCTAGCAGCGCTCCTACTCGCGCCTCCACCCACATGATTATTGCCAAAACAATGCACACAAAGATTAACAAAGCTACCTGTAAATGTAGAAAACTTCCAAAAACACTATCACCACTAAGCTCACCCATTCTCCTAACGAGCAAATGTACAACACCACTTTCTCTTCTTTTTTCTTTTTAGAAAAACACACTGAACGCACTGAGAATCACACCACCATTATATAGCAAATAATCTTAGCCCTTCACATTGCCCAAATTAACACGCGTCACCATATCATTCGCCCTCTTTTTTGAAAAAATAATTGTACACTACTGTCGCCCCTGTTTTCCCTCTGACACGTGCCCATCAGCCACTTTTTTTGATGTATTGTATTCCTCTAAACGCCCCTTTACAAATTCCCTTGCCAAGACGTGCATCCCCATCTCATTCATCCTCTCCCTGTCCCGATAAAAAATGTTACCATCTTTATTACCACTCTGCCATTATAGCTGCCATCAACGACGTCGGTTACCTCTTTTGCACTTCACACATTTTGCCACCAAGTCGACACACCAATTTGCCCCTACGCAAAAGTCCAAAATGCCAAGTCACTTTATGATTACCTTTTGGAGTACGGGGGGCAATTGTTGTACCAATGCATAGGTAATCGCCCCAATAGCATCAGGTTGCCCCAATAGCCAAACGACGATTGCCTAACAACAGCATCCATTAGTGATAGTCCAAACAACACCAGACAACGATGTGACCTCCCGACAACAGTATGATTACAGAACTGACATCTTCTGAGTGGCGGCCGACTGATAGAATCGACCGCAAGGCACCATAGCCTAACAGCTAGCTTGGCGCTAGTCACCCTCACATCAAATCACCTAACATTATGTCCCCAGACAATACCTATAAAAGAGTAAGCAAACCTAAAGTGATGAAGGTCTTTTTCCCTAATTTTGAAGATATCTCCAAATATTGGCATACTAACTTAACCATCGGAGAGGGCCCTTGGAGTACAAACTCCGGTGCCTTTCTAACCTTCTTTGTGTTGCAGGGCCATACTCGACCTTTCATAAAGAAGCATCAACAAAGCTCATATGATAGAAAGGAAAATTTTAATGCCTAACCAAGAAAATTTTGTGAAATTTTTCAACACAAAAATGCAATTAGGAGAGTTAAAAAATTTTCATATATATTTTTATCCTAACTTGAATCAGTCAGTCTAAGCTTGAAAATTCAAATTATTATTTATAAAATAATAAAAAATAAATAATTACTTTATATTATTATTTATATATTTTATAATTAAATTTAAATAAAATTATTTTTTAATATTAAATAATATTTTGAGCTAAGTCAATTCGGTTCAAATTAAAAAAAATCACATTAAAGCTTGGTTTATGTCAGCCGGGCTTATTGAAACCCGCCCACTCTTGATAGGTCTAAATGCAACTGGTAAAGAAAGAACAATAAAGATTTATGTTTACAATTATTAGTGTTTTTTCGACTTGTTTAAAGATCAAATTATCTATTTAAGCTCAAAAGTTCATTTAATATTTAAAAAAGTTTGAAAAAAATATTGACTCAAAAAATAGACTTGGACAAAAAAACGAAAACCCATGTAGGTCGAGCTTGGCCTGAATACTTTTTTATTATATTATGTTTTTATAATATAATTATATATTTATAATAATAGTTATAATTTTATTGTACTAATTAATTTATTAAAATATTTTTATAATGAAAATTATGTTATACATTTTTAAAAGCATATTGATTAAAAACTTAATAAAAATATATTAAATTATTAAAAATAAAATACAAATATTTTTTAAAAATAAAAAAATAATATAAATAAGTCTAAATAAATTTGAATGATCTATTTACTATACGAGTTTGCTCAAAAAAAAAAACTCATTTCCTATTGAAGATGAGCAAGCGAGAGGATGTTAATGCTATATGTAGGGTGTTACTACCATGCATATGGGCTGTAAAAGATACATAATTTAATAGCGCAAATGACAATAAGATCTGCAAATTTATCATCTTTCTCCATGGATAAGAAAAAGCTGAAAGTGTTATTTAGAAGAAGATGGTGTGGCGATGTTGACAAAACAGCCATCATCCCCAGACAAAATAGGGCAATTGGTGGCCTCAGTTTATTCGTTAAAGACTGCCCATTTGCAGGTGCTTTTACTGCACTACAAAATTATAGGTACAAAATCATTCCTACCACTAGACCTATCCACTTTAGGCTTAGGTAAAAGTGAGATCTGCTTTTACATATAATTTTTATTAATTTGATTTATTTAATTTAATATTTAATAATTTAAAAATATTTTTATTTAAATTTAATTAAAAATATATATTTTTTAATTTTATTATTTATAAATAATAAATATAAGTAATTTAGATTGATGAAATTAAATCAAATTTAAATTTAAATAAAAAATTTAAAATTTTTTTAGATCACGAGTTAATATAATCTGTAAATACTTATACCGACTATCTATTACGTATAGTCTCTTTTTTATTTTTAATTCAATTAAAAAAATAGAATAAAAGGGTTATTAATCAACTCATCATTAACATCACACAATTTCAATTTTTCTAACTATTAATTTTAACCTCGATATGTTGGTTAGTTTTATAAAACCCGATATTCTCTTAGATCGTAAATCTTAAATTCTAAATTCTAAACTTTAAAACTCAAAACCTAGGCAAGGTAAAATAGTCAAGTGAAAGTAACAGCTAGAAAGGTCGTGACAACAAAAACAATAATGACAATGATAAAT